>PVKZ01002644.1:0-202611 GCA_004027375.1 Macroglossus sobrinus | reverse complement strand
AAGAGATGGTCCACTAGTCATCTTTAGCCCGATGTATATGAGACCTTTGTCCATCTACTTTCCTTTGTGTCCTGTGAGACCTATGATCTATCGCTTCTTTTCTGCTTCTCCACCCATTATGAAAACCTCTTCCTATTCTAGTACCTAGCAAGCTACATCTCTGTTCATACCCCTCATAGCTGAGCATTTCTGCTAAGCAGAGTTCTAGCCCTAGATTATAGGGTGGGGAGGCTTTGTAGGGATTGCCAACTGAACTACAGCTTTAAATGTTTTTCATTTAATCTTTAAAAGAACTGTGTGAGATACTTATTATTACCCCCATTTGACCAGTAGAGAAATTGAAATTCAGGAATGGATGTAATTTTCCAAATGGCGCAGCTAGTAAGTGAAAAATACTAAATCAGAATTTCATTTATTCATTTCATTTTCAATAAACATTTATTGAGCTCAACTTAGTATTGATCTGTTTCCCCTCATCCCCTAGACGTTAAGAACTTCATCTTTGGATTTAGATACTATTTGATTCTAGGCTGGAAAAGGTACTTAACTTCTCTTTGTCTCAGTTTCCCCAACTATAAAATGACAATAACACCAGTTACCTCAGGGGGCTCATCTAAGAATTTAATGAACTGGTGAATATATAAAGTGCTTAATGCAATACCTAGCTTATAGTAAGCACCCAACAAGTAGTAGCCAGTGGGAGAGCAAAAAACATATAAATTATGTCAACACAATATGATTAGAGCTATGATGAAGGTAAATTCAGGATGCCATTAGAGATCAGAGAAGGGAAACATAAATCAATTTGGGTGTGTATTCTCAGGCATGTAGTCATTGAGACAAGTTTTGAAAGAAGAGTGACAGTTATCATATTGAACTATGTTGTGGAGTAAGGCACGGAGATCTTCTGAGTTGAGGAAGAAGCATGTGCAAATCATTGGATGCAAGAGAAGATGCTACTGGACTGGAATGGGACAATGGTTAGAATGCCAGTGTAACCAAAGGAAGCTAGGAGTAACCAGAGGTGAGGCCAAAGTAGCACTCAGGTGCAGGACACCAGGACTATAAGGACTCCGTGGAGCCTCATAGCATATTAGATGAACAGTGTCCTGAAACAGTGGGAGCCCTTGGAGGTGCTTAAGCAGACTGCTTTGTCAAGGCCACCCTAGTCATAGCTTAGAAAATGAATCAGAGAAGGGGTTCTAAGGCAAGGACAAGGCTGGAGCATGGGAGAACAGGTAGGATGCTGCTGAAATGGGCCAGGTGACAACATATGAGTCATCTCTTCTCTTAAGCCTTCTGTTTCTTTTTCTGACATGCAAGGCCAACAATTCTTGTCTCGCCTACCTTCGAAGGTTGCAGGGAAAATTAATAACCATAGCCATTTAGAACGAGGTTGCAAACTTTTCTGTAAAAGGCCAGATAGTAAATATTTTTCAGGCTTGCAGGCAATATAGTCTCTTTTAGAACAATTCAATTCTGTCATCATGACACAAAAGCAGCCACAGATAATACATGTAAAATGAGCATGACCGTGTTCCAATAAAATTTATTTATAGACACCGAAATTTAAATTTTATATAATTTTCAGTGTCACAAAATATTACTCTTTATTTTTTCCCCAAACATTTAAAAATGTAAAAACCATTCTTAGCTCATAGCCACACACACACACACACACACACACACACACACACACACACACACACACAATCAGTGGGAGGCCAGGATTGACCCATGAGTTATAATTTGCAGACCTCTCTCTGAGAATGTGCTTTGTAAATGGCAACGTTCCTCACATAACAGTATTATGATTACTGTCTGCCAACGTTTAGTGGTGGTTAAACTTTATAGCATTTCATGGCTCTTGGTCAAGCTTGCCAGTTGTGTGAATTCTTATAATTAGGTATTTCCTATTTATCAGTTGGTCTAGAATGCCCTACTGGGTCTCTGTTTTGCATAAGAACTTTATGTAGTTTTGTTGATGAATCACTAGAGAAACAAGCAGCCTTTGACCAGCATAGGACACCTTGCTGTCTTTTGTGTCTTTTTCTTTAAAGAGTCAAGTGGTGGGTTTGAAAGGGCAGGAACTTTAGTCAGGAAAACCGGAGTTAGAATGCTGTCACTGACAGTTATTAGTTCTGTGACCTTGAGCAAATTATATCAGTTCTCTAACTCATCATTTCTTCATTTGCTCATTCATTTATTCAGCAGCTATTCACTGAGTGCCTACAACATGCAAGGCCACAGCAGGGCACTGGTAAATGAGACATAGGGACTGCCTCCAAGGAGATTATAGAATTGAGGGGAAGGTAGACACTTATAATACAGTGAGGTTACTGTTATGAGAAGGGAAGACTAAGGTGTTAGGGAAAGACAGAAAAGGGGGGGTCAGTCCCCATACATGATGAGACACTGGAGAATCCCTAGAGAGAAGGAGTTCAGCACTGACACCTGAAGAATGAGCAGTTGTTGGCCAGGTGAAGAGGCAGGAAAGGGGCATGTTCCACACAAAATGGCAAGCCTAGAGAGAGCCCACAGACAAGGTGGGAGGGAAAATGTTGCTGATGGGAAAGAGTTTACTGTGCTTGGAACACAATGCGGGAGTGGGGTGGAGAGAGGATGGAGGGGCAGGAAGAGGGTTCATTGTTGAGGGCCAGTGAGCTGAGTAAAGTGATTTGAAGTTTACCTTGAGAACAACAATGGGGCCACTAACACAGTTCACCCAAGGGGTGGGAAGTGGATGGAAGGAGAGCAAGACTAGAAGCCAGAAGACCTGGGGGCTGCCTAAATCATCCAAAAGAAATGTGAGGGTGGTTTGAACTAAATGGAAATAAAATTGGAGAAAAGAGAGAAGCTTTAAGAGTTTTCTGGGGTAAAATCGATAAGGCATGCTGAGCGATTAGAAATGATGGGTCGGGAAAAAGAGGAGTGAAGAATGACTCCAAGTTTTTAGACTGAACAGCTACATGGGTGGTGGCACCATTTACTAAGAAAGGAAAATTTGTAAAGAAGACATTTGAGTGGAAAGATGATGGGTTCATTTTTAATAATACTGACCTTTCTGGGTTGTTGTCTTAGAAACATTGTATGTGAGGTACCTGGCAGAGTACCTGGCATGTCGTGGGTGCTTGATAAATGGTGATTCTTATTCTTGTGTCATTTTTAGAAATCTATTTCAAGCCCTGTTTTGTTAGATCGTGATGTTCTTTTGCTGTTTAGTGTGAGCTCTTCAGAGCCACAGGAATTGCAGTTCTGTTTGCCATACCACACGTTTTCATGTGTGTTTCTTTCTCTCCTTCTCTTCTGCATGCTGCCTGGGGACTGGCTTCCTTGTGGTCAGCACCAATGGGCAGCGCCCAGGTGACCCCGGGGACTCCACTCTGCCTCCTCACCACAGGTGATCACCAGAGCCCTGGGCGGGTGGGAGGGGAGCGAGAGTGACCCATGTTCAGCAGGTCCTCCAGGCCAGGTGCACCATAGAGGAACTGGCAGTCCCTCCACCCCACCCATTCATTCAATTACCCATCTATCCATCCGTCTGTCCATCCATCCATCTATCCACCCACCCTTCCATTCATCCATCCTTCCACCCATCCATTTCTTCACGCATCCCTCCCTCCATCCATCTATCCGCTCATCCATTCATCCATTCTACTAATGCTTACAACGTACCTACTATGTGCCAGGCACTGTTCTAAGCACTGAGGGATGCAATGATTATCCAAAGAAGACATGTTCCTGTGCCTTTCTGGGAGGGGAAAGAGCCATTTGTGTAGTCAAAAAACTACAAAGGAGAGGTGTGTGGAGTACAAAATAAACAAATACACCTGAAACTAAAGGAGTGCTTCTCAGGGCAAACTACAACTGAGCTGCAGTCTAAGCTTGGGAGGAAAGTTGACCTAGCATGTCTGTGCTTAGGAAATGAGTAGATCTGGCTATGATCCCAGGTCTATCATTTGTCCTGGGCAAGGCCTTTAAATGTGATGACCTCTGTGTCTCTTACCTGTTAAGTAAGAATAATACCTGTCTCTTATCATTCGCTTATATACTCTGCACATGCAGAGTCTTTTTGAGTTGTATTCTGAGACAAAACAAGATAGTGGATGTGGAAAGCGGGGTGCGGGAGTGCCCCGTCTGGAGTAGGTATTTCTCAGAAGGAATCACCAGCCCCTTCTCCTGAACACATGGGAGTTTGATTCCATTTCAGACAAACATCTGCCACTCTTCAAAGATGGGGATGCAGAGCCCATGTGTGTCAGAGGCTGAGGCCTACGGTGGAGCCCTTGAGGCAAAAGAGACCCTAGAGCTTGTACCACAGGAGCCTTTCCTGATCACTGGGAAGTTACTTGGAGATTTCAAACACTTGATTGTCACCTCTCTCAGAGTCGTTACTCTGACAGTGGTCTCCCCTCTGCAAGTCCTTGGCCGGTCAGTTCATCATGGTAGAAAAGGGATGACATCGTCCAGGCATCCAGCACCCTCTCAGTTCACCTCTATCCTCCCCTTTCCCACACTCTGACACATCATTATTAGTGAATGTCTTAGATCGGGTTCCCGACACATGGAGCCTGAGATGGGGACTCTTGAGCAAACTTTTCCTCGAGGAGTATTCGCAGAAGAACAAAAGTGAGGGAGACAGAATAGGGCTGTGGAAGAAGCCAAGGGAGGAAGTGGAGACTTGTGTTGCTGACTTCACAGGGGCCTTTGGAGTAGGGATTGTATCGCAGAATTGTTCCCACCTTGAGGCCAGGGGGCCAGCATTTGTGCCATTGTGTCTGTCAGTCACTGGCTGTGGGCTGCCATGGGAGGGCATACCTTCCTGGGGAGGTGATTCCCCAGGTGAAAGGAGGTATCTGTGATCTGTTAGCAGCCTGCATCTGGGGATTAGGTGCATCTGCCTGGAAGAGAGGATCTAGGGGGAGTCCCAACAATATTCACTACAGCCAAGTTTTGTCCCTGCCATTGACCCCCATAGCCCATGTATCATTACCGACACGTCAGGAATGTCATTTTAGTCACTCCCTAGTTACATGACCTGAAGCAAATTTCATAACCTAATGTCACCCGCACAACTAATTGGCACACTAACTTCAGAGTCATACTAAAGGGTACATTAGGCACTCAGAGATGATGGTGCATCATACCACCAACTTACCCTCAAATCGTCAAGGGAAAAAAAAATATGATGTTAGGTGACCCTGGAGAGTGCCCGATTCAGTAGCAGCACATAGTAGGCATTCAACAAATGCCAGTCCTATACCCCACACTATCAGGCCACCAGCCGTCCCCTTAGCTCCCCAAAAGCAGGAATTGCAGATGGATGCATGGTGACAGTGAGGGAAAGTGACAATCACGACTATGCTCACACCCAATCTTTTGAGAAACAGTGCTTCTCTGGCGTGTGTGAGCAGCTTCATTTCTGCTGGGCCATTGTTCTCTGGGCTCTATTCTATTCAAGCAGTCTGATAGTGTTTTCTTTAAACAGAGCCAATCCCATAGCAGGCACATTTGTTCTTACCTCTTGCCTTCTGAGGAGTCTGAATGTTCCTCCTCTGACAGGTTTATTTCACTGTATTCCATTTATTTCCACGTGTTCCTCAGCCTCATTTGATGGGTGAGGTGCCTATGAGTGTTTCTCTTTGAACACTCGCAGGCTGTTCCTTTCCAAGGGTGTTTTGTTCACGCTCATCCCCTGCTAGCAATAATGGTTGATGTAAATTATAACTGCCCAGATCTGAGTGATGGCGATATTAGACTGTAAGCACAAGCACCTTCTTTTCCTGTCGGAACCAACTTGGGACCACATCATGTAGCAGGGACAGGCTGGCATCTGGTGTGAGCCGAGGCTGAGCTCAACTCAGCTCTGCCACTCTCTGGCCTGGTGATCCTGAGTAGGTTATTTCTCTGGCTTCACTCTCTTCATCTGGAGAAGTGGGGATATAATACCAATAGCCATAGTGAAACCATGAGAACTAGGTGTGATAACGGCTTTAACGTCTTTGTTCAGCTAACTTCCAACTAGTTCTTTGGGTCTCTCTTACTTCCTGGCCTTCCTTTCAAGAAATTCATGCTCTACAGCAGAGTTTCTCAGCCTTGACACTAGGGACATTTGGGAATGGATATTTCTCTGTTGTGGGGGGATGTCCTTTACATTATAGATGTTTAGCAACGTCCCTAGCCTCTACCCATTATATTCCAGTAGCATTTCATCCCCCAAATGTTACAACCAAAGTGATCTCCAGATTACATGTTCAAATGTCTCCTGGAAGCTGGGGGAAGGGCAAAAGCACCCACCCATTCTTGAAAACCTTCAGAGCTGCACTGTTCAACAGAAATAGAATTTCAGCCATGTATGGAACTTAAAAAGTTTTAGAATAGGTAAGATTAATTATATTATATTTTATTTAACTTACTATTATTGTCATTTTAATACATAATCAATACTTCCAAATTACTTACTAATGAAAGATATTTTACTTTTTTTTTGTGCTGAGTCTTTGAAATCAGGGGTGAATTTTACATGTACAGCATTTTTCAATTCAGACGCCAAATTTTAAACAGTTAAAAATGAAATAGAATCCTAAAAAGATAAACACTGTGTTTAACAAGTAAACATACTTTACACTGCTTCTGTTTTTTTTTTTAATTTAAATAGGTTAACATTAAACAAATTTTAAAATTCAGTTCCTTGGTCACATTTCAGTCACTCAGTAACCAGGTGTGGCTTTGTGATTGGGACAGTGCAGATCTAGTGGTAAAAAAATGACTCAACCATCCTTGTGCCTGGTTGGTGAACAGAGGTGCATATGCACAAGTAGAAGCTCAGTAAATGTTTGTTTCCTTTTGTCTGTCCTCCCAAGGGACATTTAACAATGTCTGGAAATGTGTTTGGTTGTCACAAGTAGGCATGAAGGGTTACTGGCATCTTGTGAGTAGAGACCAGGGATATTTCCATTGAAAAGATGAGGTACAACCACTTATGGCCAGGGCTGGGTGCTTTTCTGTAGTGGGTTGACTTGAGGCTGCAGGGGGCAAATGACTAGTTATTTAATGTTTCACCTGAAGGATTTAGTCTACCCCAGACCCACCACCACAGAGAGAGTGCCTCTGCTCTGGCCCCTGCAGTAGCTTAGCCAGGCCTCCGGGGAGGCTTGGCCCAGCAGGAAGCTGACAGTGGTCGGTCTGCAGTGGACGCACCATGCACCAGCCTGGCGGCCCTGCTCTGGACTTCACCCCCGGGACAGACACAGATTCACTGCCTTGGTCGTGCTCAGTGCCCTCTGTCAATTCTCCACAAGGAGAAGGGCTTTGTGGAGCACAAACTACTCCCTCAAACTGGGAAACTTGGGCAAATTACTCAGCCTTTTTGAGCCTCAGTTTCCTCAACCATGAAATACTAAGGACAAGTCCCCTGCCAGGCTCAGTCATGGGAAGGGTCACCAGAGAAAATGGAAGCATCTCTGGCATGGGTTTTGGCTTGGTAGTGTGTCAGAGTCAACTCCCCGCCACTGTTGCTTTCTGCGCTGTGCACTTCACATTAAAACTCTCTAATGTTATTTTCCTGAAAATTCTTTAAGTTAAGACCTTGCCACGGTGACTGGATTCTGGCCCTACAGGGTTGGACACCCTGGGGCCTCAGCCACCCTCCCTGGCAGGGGCTGATGGATGGTGTAGAAACAGGAGGAGCAAGAGGCAGGAGGACCAGATAAAACTCTAAGGAAAAGGCTTAAACGTGAATATCCTCTATGAAGGGACTATGCTTGGTGGAGAGAAGGGGAACACAGCAGTGAGGGCACAGCCTGCCAGGCTGGCAGGAGAGAGGTGGCAGCTCTGGAGGACATTGTCTTGGGGCTGTTTGCTTTCTGTCACCGCTTCTTACCCTGCGCCCAGCACACATGTGGTGGTCCATTCGCCTGACACCATGCATGAGTAGACTAATGAATGAGCAGGTGCTTAACAGTGATAGAGCCTGTGCCAGCCCAGTGTTGGTTTCAGCACCTCACCAGCTCACCTTCTACCATTTTGTTAGGCTGACTGTGAGTCACCGAGTATCAATATTCAATCCAGTGTTTGAATTCCACGCAGCCCTGCCTGCCAAGCTTCCTAGACACTGACTGTCTGGAGATCTGCTGGTCCAGCCCCACCGAGCCCAGTGCCCAGCCTAGGCTCACATGGTGCTGGTGCGGGAGAGGCCAGGCTGGGGGCAAGAAGCACTGGCATCACAGGGAAGACCTCCACCCGCACACTTAGTGTGCTGGGGTGAACAAGAACAGAAGCTAGAGACTCTCTGGACCTTGGCTTCTGCCTCTGCCATTTGTGAACAGCAGAGCTGCTTTTCCATCCATCCTTTGAAGAGGCAAATAGATCAGCTTTTAGTGCAGAACACAGTGATTCAATGTTTCTGCTTCCAAAAGCCAAGGGTCAAAGGCCAGAAAAAAGAAAACACGGATTTGGCTGCAATCTCAACAATCGATGCCGCTCCTGCTGCTGGTTTCATTACCCTCGCTCGGTTTCGTTGCACTAATATGAATTCCACGCTGCGTGTTTACTGGCTGTTCTCTCTGATCCCACTCATGCTTCCATTAATCCTTCCTATAGATTTCTCATTCCTGCCCACACACCTTTTCTCCTGTTCAGGCACTCTGATTCTTGCTGCAAGCTGCATGTTCCAGAGGCAAGATCTGGATAAAGCTGCCCCAGCTGGGCAGATCTTTTTCTCTCCTCCCTCTTCCTGCCCCATTGGGTTAGGTAATTTAGTCACTACTTGGGACATCAATTTGACTGGAGTCACTTGGAAAGAATTGAATTATGTTTCTGAGCAAGGGCATTAGTGTTGCCTTGGTCTCCGTGCACCCTGCTGCGCCATTCAGACAAATAAAGCCAGGATGTGTTGTCCTTCTAGAAGCCTCCCATTCCATTCAGTCTGTGACCAAGCAGGAGTCTCCCGTTCCTCTTCCTGCGTGCTCTCTGTTTGGCCCTGACCCCTATTAGCCTTTGTTTTTAGTTAATGAAATGCTAAAGCTGCCCTCACATGTGCAGCCCATCCCTGTGCTGCTTGGATTATGACTCAGCTTGACCTGGTATTATGGGTTGAATTGTGTCTCCCACAAAAGTTATTTTGAAGCCCTAAACCCCCCTCCCAGTTCCTGTCAATGTGATCTTATTTAGAAAGATAATCTTTGCAGATGTTATTAGTTAACATGAAGTCAAGAGGGTAGGCTCTAAATCAATATGACCAGTGTCCTTACAAGAAGAGGAAACCGTCATGTGAAGATGGAGACACACAAGGAGATGTCATGTGACGACAGAAGCAGAGATTCAAATGATACATCTATAGGCCAAGAAGACCAAGGACTGTCAGCAAACACCAGCAGCTGGGAAGAGGTGAGCAAGGATTCTTCCCAGTCTCAGAGGGAGCATGGCTCTGCCGACACCTCGATTTCCGACCACTGGTCTTCACATTTCAGTTGTTTTAAGCCACCCAGTTTGTGGCAATCTGTTGCATCTGGGAAAGTAGGCAGTTAATACACTTGGAAATGCAGCAGTACTGAACACCGGGGGATGCACAGAGTCTACCTCCAGGAGCTGCGCCTTGGCAGTGTGCGAGCCTCATGGAGATCAAGGCCAAGAGCTGCCATCTCAGAAGATCTCTTTGACCCAACCCTTCTCCCCTGCGGGGTCTCCTTGTTGGTGGTATTCTATGGTTGGCTCAGGACAGTCTTCACTCTGCGGCTCCCACCTTCCCCTTTTCGGTTCTGCCTCCTGTCTCTGAGTAGCCTTGACATCAGCTGCTGGTCACGCCCTGGCCTTGGCCTCTGCCTCACCCACCAGGCTGTCATAACCTTTGCTCAGAGCCCTGGCACTGTTTGACCTATAGACCCTGGTTGGCCTTCGTGCTCATCTCCTCACTCACGGCTCCTGGGAGGTGTTCTCCGTTCCTCTGTTCTCACTCCACAGTAAGAGTGACACTCTGTTTACTGTTACCATGCACGCCCACATGCTGGTGCCTGAGAAAGTCTACAGGGACCATCACTGTGCCACAGGGCATCCCAAAGAGTGTGCGTTCTTCGCTCTTATATCTGCTCTTCAGGCTAAACCCTTAATCTCCAGCACAGACTGTGGGTGTTCTTCTCTGCCACAGTTAAGCAGCTTTCAGTCCTCTGGGCTTCTGGCTCAACACACAGATTTCTGCAAGTAGGGAGCCAGGACTTCCAGCTCTGAGCTGACTCACCCTCTCCATCCCCATCAGTGGGCAGGCCTCATCTGAACCACACGGAGCCAGGGAAGGGAGCAATGGGAAGATGCCAGTGGCTGGTCTCAGAGATGCCCATGATGTGTCCCACATCACTGATGACATCTAGAAATGAAGTATGTGGTCTAGTTTTGCCTCAGCAGAGTCACACATGACATTCTCTATAGCCACCTCTGTGTTTGCACCCATTGTGCTGGCCTTTGATTGTCAGCTTGCCTACCGCTCTCTCCCACTATGTAGTGAACTCCTAGGCAGAAAGTGTATCTCTTAATTACCTCACAACCCAGCACCTTGCATCACCTACTATCATTATAATCTCAGCACCACTCACAATAGGAATGTCCAGTACTCTTCCTCTGTGGCCAAGGGTCGAGTTGATTCTAATGAGGCCAAGGTAATGGGTCTAGTCGATTTAGAGGTCACTTAGTTTCATCCAGTTTAATGGCCATGGGCTAAATTGTATTTCTGACCAGCGTCCAAGCACAGCTCTAAGCACAGGTTAACCTTCACCATGAGTACAAAGTGACCAGCAGAAAACTCCAGACACCACCAGCTGACCCCAGTCACTTCCTGGTCTTTAATCTTAATTGTGGCCTGACACCTAAACCAGTCTACAAAGTGCACCCATCTCTGGTTCCTTAGACAGTGTCATACCCAACTCCAGCGGTAGCTTAAAGTCCTATTGTGGTTACAGATTAGGATGCGGGCACTCATGCTGGAGGCCTTCCCTGGACGCAAGAGGGAACATTTGAGACCTTGGAAAAATATAAAAGGATTTTCAGCCCACTGCTGGTGCAACCCAGAAATGACATGCCTCTCAAGGGATGCATCAATAATAACAATGCCTGGCATCCATCGGGTCTTAAATAAGTCTATTATGCTAATTTCCAAATGCGTTAAACATTTTTAGGATAAAGGAGTTTTCTTGTACCTAAAAGCAATTCGCCAGCAGGGTCTTATATAGGCATCTTTCCTACTGTGTGTAACACAACTGAATTAGAATTTGACCTACACAGAGCATTTACTGTGCAAAACAAGGTCTACCAGGAAACACAGACTCAGGAGATGCATGGGGCCAAGCAGAATCAGCATTTGAGGGACAATTTATTTGAGTAGCCAAAGTGCTTCCGAACAATCAATTAAACTATTCCTATCTCATGGGGTGCTAACCTCCATTTAAGGCTGAAAAAGAGGGCAACCTCTGTCAGCAATATTTAACAGTTTTAGTTGTATAGTCTATGATGAAGTCGATTCCAGCCTCTTAGGACTGGCTGGGTAATATTGAGGAAGTCTGAGATATTATAAATCTGTATCTTCTTTACACTTAATTCAGTACTTATTAAATGATTTTCCACTGTGAGGGTAGAGCTAAAACCTATGTCTCTATGGTGTTTTCTAGCTTCTTGACATGGACTGTGAGTTAAACCTTGGCTAAAAGCAATTACTGTCACATGATGAATTGAGGCAATTTATTTATTACTTGAGTAACATCCTAGGTGATGTCACTTAGAAGAAGGATGGAATCATCCTTCTCAAGTAGTCCATTATCAACCAGATCTAGTGATGGAGGCACATTCAGAGATGTGGGGGAGGTAGCCAGCAATTTAAAAAATTAGTCATCGTGAGATCAAAAAAGAGTATTGGAATTAAAGCAGAAAACAGTTGCCTAAAACTGATTAAGACTTGTCTCCCTATAGAGCTGTATGGGATGCTTTGGTTGGTAAATAGCAAGGAAGGTGTTATAGAGAAAGCCCAGAGATTAATAATAAAACTGAATACAGTGTATTAAGGGCTTGGAGATGGTAGTTGATATACAAGGAAAGTGAAAAGGATGAGGGAGCTTAAGTTTAAAAGGTCAAGTGTAAATATCATTTGAGCAAAGTCTATATAATTTAGCCCATATAACAAGATTCACATGACATCTTCATCAATCCCTTAGGTATTAGAATATCATGTGTTGCCGAGAGGGCATGAGGGGAGATAATCTTCAAGAAAAGCTGGTATAAAATGGAACTGCGTGATACAAACCGGGGAGAGACAGGCATAAATACAAGGACATCTTAATCGGGCTGGTCAAGAGCAGAGTCCAGATCCCCTAAATACCAGTCTGCTTCTTTCTTCCAGACGCTTGAGGAAAGATGACCAGATTTCTCTGCTGAGCAATCTCTCCCCCTATTT
The DNA here is from genome assembly GCA_004027375.1 of Macroglossus sobrinus. Lineage (NCBI taxonomy): Eukaryota > Metazoa > Chordata > Mammalia > Chiroptera > Pteropodidae > Macroglossus > Macroglossus sobrinus. Next base: position 190,178 of record PVKZ01002644.1, on the reverse strand, counting down.
ATTACAGTGGTGGCATAGCAGTATAATGGTTAAAAAGAATAAACTCTGTACCGGACTGCCAAGGTTCAAATCTCATCTCTACCACTTGCTACTAATAATGACCTAGCCTCTTTGAGCCTCAGTTTTCCCGTTCCAAAGTGCCTATATGATAGAATTTGATATATGATAGGTTGTAGTGAGGTTTAAAAGAGATAGTATATGTGAAAGGCTTAATATGGCAACCTGGCTTGCAGTTCTGACGAACTCCCAATGAATGTTAACTCTTCATTGTTAATAATATTACTGTTTCACATGTGGTCATGTGTCTTCACAATGTCTTCATTTTGGCCTTGACTCTGCTCAACTTAACACATAGTACTGAACATTCCTCGCAATTTACAAGTCCAGACACCTCTCAAAAGCGACAACAAGGTGAACCTAGCATCACTTGTTCATAGAAAGCCCAGCTGGCCCCTGGCCCATTTGGCTCACATCCATCTTTTGCTCTCCTCCTGCTATGCTATGACATGCAGGTGTCTCTTGCAGGCTGTTTCTTGGGCCCCATTTCAACTGGCATCTGGGTTTCACCAATAGGAGACATGATTGTAGGGCAAGAAGAAAAGAGAAGCCTTTCCCACCTTGGCCTCAGGCCCCTCCATGGCTCCAGTTCTCCAGGAGGTTTAGTTTTTGTTAGGTGTCCTTGACCTCTGACCTCTGATGCCCCCACCACTGCCCTTTATCTATCCAGTCTGGGCTTGGTAATGGCTGCTGATGCTACTCTCTGGGTTGCCTCACCATCCTCTTCTGATCCTCGTGTACCAATTCTCTAGTAAATTTGCTCCAGTTTACGTGTTTGGAGCCGTTTCCCTTTTCCTAGTTGGATGCAGACCGACACAGAGCCTGTGCTGGTTTCTAGCGATTATTCCCTCCTTTAGTAAATGGTAATGAAAAAAAATCTCATTTAATCATCCAGTCTATATATTTTTTTCTTGTATCAACATCACACTTACTCATGTAAAATATCTGGAATCCACATTTTTCCATAAAAAAAGAAAAGTCAGCAACAGCATTTGTTTCTCCCCAGGCTTCTCGCACCCCTCCTGTTCGCTACAGTTTCAATCCTCAAAGACTGCCAAAGTAGTTCATGATCACGATTACAAATGCTCTCAATGCCTTGGGATGCAATTTGTAAAGTCTGGAGGCTTTAATCTAATGAAGTATCCAGATGCTTTCTTACCAACATTTTTTTTTCTATCTGGACTTCAGTTCTGTCTTAAAAATAGCCTACTATTCTGAGAATTCACTTCCAGCAAAATAAAGAAGGGATGTGGTGCATACCTGACTTTAGAAGAGCCGGAGAGTTGCCCAGCTTTCTCATCTTTTCCCTGTTGCCTTCACTTGGCAAAACCTCCCATAATCAGAGATGCCTGCAACGCTTAAAACTTTCTCTGGCATAGAGGTAGCAGCTCAGGGGCAGGGTTTTAAAGATTCTCTTTACTGGGTGCCAGACGCATGCAACACCAAAGTAAAGGCAGAGAAAGTCTTCAACAAAAGAAGTCATTAAGTAGATGGGGTGAACTGCCAGCATGGTAAGATTTGGGGATAATATGCCCTTGGATAGCTAAGAGACGACTGTGTATTTTAAAGACTTAAGCTTTTAAGAATTGTGTCCCTGGGAGCCGGCTGCTTTTCCTTACCATCAGCAGTGATCACCAGCATGGGTTATGCATCCACTGGGATTTACTTGGTTTTATCAATTGCAATTAGATGTTCTTTATCCACAACTTCTATTTTTGCTCCGTGTCTTTACAGGGGACATTCTCTGAAGTAGAGCTATAGAATTGGGCCTGTCGCCAGTGAGAGCACTTTGAAAAGGAATCATTAATCCGTTGTTGCCAAATTATGTTATTGCTGCCATTAAGTCGTCCAGAAGTAAGCCTGATGCAGGTCTTGCCTAGAGTGGGAAAGTTAAGTGAATCACTCTGGGGGCTCTGCCTGCCTTCTTCCTAAGAATTGGATGAACTCAGGCGTCAGATTGCAAAGAAGCACCTATTGTGCACCGACAGTTTATAGATATACAAAAAACCTGCTATATAACTCTGGAACCAGTTCCAAGGTCATGCCATCATTATGCTACATGTGTAAGCAGTTCCTTAGAGTTTATTAAACATTTTTACCTTTGTCATTACATTTGATCCTTAGAAAATCCCTGTGAACTTGCCGTTTACTCCCTATTTTACAAACGAGGATATAAAATCACATTACAGTTAAGAGCTTTGATTAAGGTCACACAACAAGTTAGTGATGGAATCTGGATAAAAGCTTATGGATTTCTGATTTTAAAACTCATTGCTTTTGACCAATTTCATAAAACCATAGCATCTCAACCTTAGAAGGGGTATTGGAGGTCATATAGTCTCTTCTGCTTGATGGAGAGCAGGCTGAGTGCCCAGACAGTGCCTTTCATTGTTGGTGACACGTTTTTCTGTTTTTGTGGGTGACTTGGGGGTTGGGGGAGTAGGCCCCATGGAAGTCCCATGGCTCTGTGAATGACAGAGAGATTGTCTCTCACCCAGAGCATGGGTGTCAAAGGAATCAAGGGATATTGGGTTGAGGTAGGATGTGGGGTCAATAGCAGAGACAAAAGGTCAGCATTCCATGCAAGTGAGATATCGAGAGCTTGGTTAATCATCCAGGAAGCCCAGAAAAATAAGACCAGGTGGAGACAGAGTAGGCTGGTAAAGGGAGGGCTAACTCTGAAAGGGGACTTGGGGACCAGGGCTGCTTTTATGCTACTCTATACATCATAAGGCCACACTGAAAAGGGCTGGGCTGTGCCTCAGCTGGATAGCACTTTCACACAAAAAATTTTTCTTATATTGGCCACAAATTTACCCCTGTTACTTCCACCCATTGGTTTTGGCTCTAATTTTTTAAATTGAAGGGACCAAATCTACCCCCACCTTTTGCAGTGGTCCTTCGACTTTTTGAAGGCAAGAATTAGGTTTCATCTGAATCTTCTCTAAGCTGGAAAATCCTGATTCTGACTGCTATGCCTCCAAAGTCAATGATCTCTGGATTTTAATGTGCACCTGGATAACCTAGAAATCTTGTTAAAAGGCCAATTCAATTGATCTGGGTGGGGCCTGAGATCCTGCATCTGTAATAAATTCTCAGGTGATGCTGATGCTTCTGGTTATTGGACCACACTTAGAGTGGCAAGGCCCTTGGCCTATCTTCTCCCTGGAAATACCTATTAGAGGGTGGGGTTTACAATTGGACATGCCTCATCAGTGTGGCCTATCTAATGCAGTGTGAAGTCAAGCGGCATTGCCTGTTGGGTCTCAGGAGTCCTTAGGAAATACAAACAGGGATGGTTATTGGGTTGCATAGAAGGAGACAATAGAGGAATAGAATATGGTGACTGGATCCTATGTATAGAGTGAATACTGAGAGAGAGAAGCAGACTTCAAGAGACCAAGAGCCATGTTGTGGGCTGTAGGTTTCCATGTTCCAGAGTAGACAGGTAGTACATTGGAAGCCAGATGTGGATTTTGAGCTGGAGCTAGGAGGGGGCTAGATTTTATGCCACGATAGCTGTTGTGGAAAGAGTAAAAGGCAGGGGCCATTAACTGCTGCCTTGAGGAAATGGGTTCAGCCTTTGGGAAAGCTCAAAGTTTGAAGGGCACAGCTGGATGTGATTTAAGGTTGGGTGTGTAGCCTCACGTTGGAGTCAGTGGCCTTCTGTCAGGACAGGCTGAGTTCACAAGATTGTTTCTGATGACTACATTACATGTGGGACTCCAGTAGAGCCTTGAAGCCTCTCCAGTTGGATGAGTCTACCACCTGGTGTCTAATTGCCAGTTCTGATTTACTCGGACTATTCTCAGATGGGCTCTCAATGGAGAGCAGAGATGAAGAGGATACATTCAAGTCCTACCTCTTCTCTCAGTTCTTAGACTCCCAGTTTCTGTTTAGTAGACAGAAGTTACCCAGGGCCAGAGGCAGAGCTTTTTAGGGGCTGGGGACTGATACTTAGTTGACTCTCATGAAAAGGGTGGGCTTGGGGCAAAAATAATACAGCTACTGTATTACTGAACGGTTCCCAGTTCTGCCTCTCTGTAGAGTTCCCTTGGATTTCAAGCCAGTGAGTCATATGGCTAACCTTCTATGTGGACCCAGTGCTGGCATTTCTTTAACTAAAAATCCATCTGGGACAGTCCATTGTAGTGATAAGGGGCGAGCCTTGCACACAGAATTCCAGCTCTGAAACTCACTGGTTATATGGCCTTGGACAAGTCACTTCACCCTTTTGTGAACTTTTCTTGTCTATGTAGAAGGGAAAATAAAACTAGCACCTTCTGTATCAAGTTTTATGATTAAGTAGCTTAAAGTAAGAAAATTATTTAACATATCGCTTGGCACCTAGTGATGAATCATTACATTTAAGCTAAATTTTTAAAAAGCAGTGGCAATTGAGCTTCTGTTTGATGAGGAGCTCAGTGCCTGTCTGAGGCAGCTGATCACATGGCTAAGAGCCCCCATCATTAGTCAAGCTTGATGTGCTTCCCTAAGTCTTATCACAGGTTCTCACCTGCTCCATTGAGCACTTATGATATGAGCCCCATGGACACACTCCTGACTCTGCAACAAGAGCAGGACTGGCTTATCCTCTGTCTATATCCATCTTATTTTTCTCCTCAGATATAGAAGCCACATGTGAATCTGGCCTGGCCTTTGTTCCCAGAGCCATTTCCTCTATGCTTGTAACACCACTGAACACTGTCGACACACTTCCTTCATGAATAGAAGCACAAATCCCCAGCAGCTAGAGAAAATACCCTTAAAAGGATGCTGAAAAGGAAGTTAGATTTGCCATGGCCTGGGGTGTGTTCAGGTCCCTGTATCTGGAGTCTAGTTGGACCAGCCAAGGATGGCTTCCAATAACTTCACTGTACAGAGTCTGTGATTTTAGCTCTGATGCTTGTTGGCTAAACTCATTGAATTTATTTAAACTTCTGGGTTGTGGCCTCTCAGATGGCCTCTGTGAATGTGTTGGATGCTTCCCCATGACTCTCAAGTATATTCCATTGATGGTTCATGGTCACCAGTGAAAGTGGAATTTATTTGGAAAAGGCTTTCAAATAGTCCTCCAAACTCTTCACTTTCCTCTGGGGATGGAGCATATGACACAATTGATTACTCCTCAAACTCTCTCTTCTCTTGGCTCTGGGACACGATGCTCTCCTGCAGTTTTTTCTTACTTTGGCTGTTCTTTCTCTGTCTCTTATATAAGCCTCCTCTACCCACTCACTAAATACAGCAAACCCTCAAGTCTCCATCTAAGCCTGCTTCTCCTTTCACTCTTTATTTTGATGACTTCATCAAACCCCACATTTCAAGTACCATCTATGTGCATATGACTCACACATTTTTACCTCCAGCTCAGACTTCTTTTTAGAGCTCCAACCCTGAATTATTAATGGCCTGCTTTGCTGGAATATCTCTCAAGCTCAAATTCAGCCAAATACACATAGTTTCCCTTTAAAGCTATTCTTTACCATTGTTTCTTGAACCCATAAAGAACACCGTCATCCACCTTTTTATGAAAACCAAAGACTCGTGATCATCCTCAACAGTTCTCTCTCCCTTTATTCCCATTTCCAATCTATCAACAGGTTTTATTTATACCTATTTCAGGTAATTATCTCTTTTGTTGCACTTTTCTATCTCCACTGCCGTTACCTGTATCCAACCATCACCTCCCACCTGCATGCCTGAAAATTAATCTCTCCAACCCACTGTGGCTCCACAATGAAGCTGGAATGATGTGTTGAACATACGAATCTGACCACATTGTTGTTCCATGAATGAGAATTAAATGGCTTTCTATGATTCTTGCGGTAAAGAATAAAAATTCTTCTAGTGGCCTGTAATGTCCTGGGTAGACTGGCCCCTGCTGCCCTCTCTAGCTTCTCACTCGCCATGCTCTCCCTGCTTTTTCACCCTCATTACACTACATTTCTTTAATTTCTTGAATGCACGAGGCTCCTTGCCCCGTCACACAGCCTTAGCCAGTGCTGGTTTTTCTGCTGCTTCCATGTGATCTTCTTATGCTCTCTTTGCCTAGGTATAGCCTGTCCTCCTTAGGAGCTCACACCACTGGCCACTTCCTCCCCAAAGCGATTTATTTTCCTATTATGCACTTTCCAAGGGTCATGTACCTCTCAGTTCTGATTCTTAATAGAGTTGGAAGCTTACTATTATTCTTGGTTCATTAATCCTGTCTCCTGAGCCCCAGCCACCACTAATTGTAGTTCTTTGAGAGCAGGAACTGTGCCTGCTTTGCTCACCACTGTCTCATGAATGTCTGCATTTAGTGGGTGCTTGTGATTATTTATCAAGGGAATAAAGTGTGAATCTCATTAGACCAAGCTAGTAACAGTGTTTCTGGGGGTATTGGGATCCTCTCCAGGGTTTCTTTGCCTGTGGACCCTCAGTCTTTGCAACAGAATATTATAGCAGGCCCTGGGTAAAGTTTAATTTCATCTATGGGAGAATGCTACAGAGCCAACACTTTCTACAAATCCAAATAAAAAGACTATGACACTATTAAGGAAACCATAGTCGAAGGTGCTCAGCCTCCTTTGTGCTTGGTCATGTCATATAGACTAGACATATCTCAGAAATCCTGTCTTCAAGCTGGGCAAGGGGAGCTACATGACGGCTAACCAGCCCCTCACTCTGGAATGTGAGCCCATTTCTGCCAAAAGGGCAGTTGACTAACTCCCCCAGGAATTCTCTAGGCTGTAGATAGACAGAGCCTGCCTGCTCAGTCTTGGGATTCAATGCTCTAGTTTTGCCTTTAGCTGGTGAGGGAAACTGAGTTTACTCAGGTTTTAACCCCTCATCCATAAGTCCTTCCAAAAGAAGGATCTCTAACCCCACTGACAGCATAGTTTAGCACATTGCACATCAGTGCTCAGTAGCAAATTAATGAGTAAAGTAAATAGCTATGGTTCCCTTGCCTTTATGTCATTCAGTAATCATCTGTCATTCAATAATCACCAACGATTACTAGAAAGGAGGCTTGTGCTAGACTCTGGCATTAGGGAGATAGATGGGGTGCACTCCCTGTTCTTGAAGACTTGCCATTTTCACTAGGGAAACTTGACTAAGTAAACCCAGCTTGTCTAAGTTACAAGAGAGTCTGGAGAAGGTGCTCTGGTAAAGGAAACACAGGACTGAGCTGGGGAAATCAGAATCATAGCTTACGGGCATTAGTGTTCCTTCAACTCAGCTGAGTCCTGTAAACACATGGCTGAGAAGGAGAAACTCAATTTGGTTCCATGAGAACAAATGTGTGTGGGAAGCGATGGCATCCCTTCAGCTAAACATTGAACAATGAAAACATTAAGGGAACACCTATTATGAGGTAGGCTCTGGGCTAACATCAAGAAACAAAGATAAAAGAGGAATAAACTCACCCCTGAGTAGCGTGAGACCTCTAGAAGAGATAGATAGAGAATAAATAACTAATAATATCAGTACATTGATGTGTGTGCAAAGTGTCACGGGGAGTTATCAGAATTTTAGAGAAAAGAGAGGATCTCTCCCAGGGGCACAGGCAACCAGAGAAGATATAATCACTGATGAAGGATGAGTTGGTGCTAACGTGGCAGAAAATTAGGCATGGGTCTGGAAAATGATTCTTTGGATTTGAGCTGCCTCACACTATCATGGAACCATTAGAAATATTAAGAGCAGCGGGAGGAATTCACTCGGGGTGCTGGACCACTCTCCAGAAGTATACACACAGGTGTCCAGGATGAGCTGCTTCTTATCCCTGACACTTTGCATGAAGAGGCCAAGCTTAGCATTTTCTGGCTGCTTACTTTTGCTATGGCATTACCAGAACCATTGTTATGGGGAAGGGGATCAAGGGACTGGGGGGCTTTTAAGTTGAATGCAAGATTTCTGACTATTGAGGCCTAGACTTAGGGTCAGAAAACCTGTAGAATCCTGGCCTTGACCTTTATCAGCCATGTGACCTTTTGCAAGTTCCTTTGGTTTTCTCATCTATAAAATGGGAAAATCATTTCTACTTTTTGGAATGTTTCTGAGGACTGACCAAGATGGGGGCATGAAATGGCCCAGCACAGGGATGAGGACAGAGTAAGTGCCCAGTTCCCTGCCTTCCTCTACCTGGAGTTGAGTTAGCAAGTTAGGATTTGTCCGTGTGTTAAATTAAAAAAAAAAAAATAGAGTTAGTTAGATATAAGTGTTTTTTAAACCCAAGGCAATTTCCTGTTAACACACTAAATTTCTTCCCCACCATTTGTTTTATATAAGGCACAAAATAAAATCTTTATGTTTTTATCTCTTAAAATCAAGGGTTCAAATATATGATAACAGTAGACTAGACTTTGGGTGGTGAGCACACAATAGAGTATACAGATGTCATATTATCAAGTTGTGCGCCTGAAATTTACATAATAGTATTAACCAGTGTTATCCCAATAAACTTGATTTCAAAAATTCAGTGGTTTTAATTGTATTACCTTAACATAAAACTGTTTTTTCACTATTTACCTGAAAGAAGTAGGGTTTAGAATAATTTCATGAACCCAAGAATTTAATTGTAACTCCATGGTTTGACCCTAGGTGTAAAGCAGCATGAGAGATAAAATCCTCCACTGATCACAGTGCAAGATAAGGATGCCCCAACACGGCTGTTGTATAACCTTGGGCACCTCAACTTCTCTGAATCTCCATTTCTTAATATGCAAAAAGGAAGCAATAATAATCCCAACCTCACAGGGATTAATCCTCAAAGCAATTAAATGAGACAATATGTGTAATACTCTTAGCACAGTGCCTGGCACATAATTAGCACTCGGTAAATATAAGCTGCTGTCATTATGGTTATAGTCTAGTCACGAGTGTGAGCCTTTTCAACATCTATCTCCTTCCCCTTTCCCTACCAAGGTGCCTCCACCCAGAATTCTAACACTGTGGAGCCGGAGAAGCAGGTGGACAACACTGTGAAGATGGCTGGAGTGATCGCTGGCCTCCTCATGTTCATTATCATTCTCTTAGGCGTGATGCTCACCATCAAAAGGAGGTGAGTCTGGGTTGCTGCCCTGCAGAATCTGCTGACCCCAGGTGGCCCCAACTCTACCACATGGCCAGGTCCTTACTCTGTTTGTCTCGGGCAAGGACTGACTGCTATGATTGTGAAGGTCTTGAAGTACTCGGGCCAGTTGTGGCTCATCGTATTGGTGACTAAAGTGTATGTGCTGCTTGCTTGGTGAGTGGTTCTGAGGTGGTCAGTTTTGTATGGGGCTAGAGGTTCTTATTGTTGTACCACCTCGACGTGCCGTGGGATGCCTTGTGTCATGAAATGAGTCTTCTAAGATTTAACTGCTCTGTTGGATTGGTCATGTTATTGAGATAACTGGGGAGCTCTAAGAACATAGATGAGCCCAGAAATATAGATACAGGAAAGTAGTGCTTCACCCTTCTCACTACACTGCCGTCTTCTGTTTATTAGACACCCATAGGACTTGGGGATAAAACAAGGGAGTTGCAGAGAGGGAAAGGAAAGACCCACCAGGGAAAGCTAATGAACATCAACTGTCACTGTCTCTACAGTGCACTGGTTATTGCCCTAAACAGAGAGTCCTACCACCCACCTCTCCTTAGCCCCTGGACTGGCACCAGGTTGACATGTCTACCTCTCACTTCCACATCTTCTCAGTTTCAATGCCATGGTCCCAACCTTGGTCTCCACTTTCCCTCTCCCCCAATCGGCCAGAGCAGACAAAACCTTTATCTGCATTACAGTAATATGTGCTGTGATGTTTCCTGCTGCCAATTTAAAGAGACTTTCCCATTATTAAACAAATTACTTGACCCTTCAGCCTGAAGCTCTGGGTTCGATTACTCATAGAGTTCAGGGCCAGCCCAATAACAGGGACCAGGGACTTGCTTCCATCTGTAGGAAAAAAAATGTGCTCATCAAATTTTTTTCCCACCAAAACAAATGGACAGAATGCCCCAAAGACAAAGTCCATCTCCTACCTAAGGAGTCACATGAATATGAAGGCAGAAAGCTGAAAACATTAATTATGATGTCCCCATTTCCAGCCATCAGAAAGTCAGAAATACTAGCGTTCACACTATACCTGCAGTCAGCCTTCTGTTAGCCATTTTGGTACCAGAAAGTCCTGGTGTCTCTCATGAATCTGTTCTGAATCAGTAAGTCTCCTCTGGCCAAGACACCTTGTTGGTAGGGCCTTGTCCTTCCTTGACATCTTTTGTCTAACAGGATCGTTCCTTTCCCCAGGCTCCCAGCAGAATGAAGAGTTCAGGTTCTCATCCAGCTACTGAATTTCTGGTTGGAGAGGCTGGGGGGAAGGGATGGTACTATGTTAATATTGGGGACCAAGAGCCCCCAAAAGGTTAAGGATAGAGCTACATTGTCATATCATCACTGTCATCCATAAAATGTGGCCATATTGAACGTCTCAGTGACAAGTCAGCTGCTATTAGAGGAGGTTGAACATGAGGTTTGATTTCCCTGGGGGCAGTGAGCACATTGCACATATAAGGTTATTGTCATGCTTCTTAGAGTGACAGACACATTGGAGGCAGAGGTGAGTTTCAGATTGTCTACCTGAAAAAAAGTAACCAATTTAATAGAACTGCATTTCTTTCTGATAGACCTGAAATGTTCTCATTCTTTGCCACTGATTTGGAAGTCAGATATGCTCTTCCAATTTTGCTCTTTCTAAAGCCTGGCTTAACCCATGTCACCATCGTCTGTGAGCTTGTGAAGAAAATTCGCTTCCTTCTCAACAGCTATTTCTGAAATGTGTGACTCTTTGGGAGGGAGGAAAGGACTTTCTGTCTCCAGGGTGAAAGCAAGTATAAACGAGTTCTTTGTGTGGTTTTTAAATCTTCTGTGTATCTTTATCTTTCAACTCTATCAAAATTATACATCAGACCTAACCAACAGGCATCACGTGATCACCGTATTTCCCCAACAGACAAAATTCAGGTGTTGCGGCAGTGGGCAGAAGTTAGGAATTTGCTGATCAGTGTTTACATATACAGTATCTTTTGGAGAAAATACAACATTTTTCTGAACTAGTTGATAGTAATAATGGACCGATGAGTAAAGGGGAAGGGAAAGGGAAAAGAAAAAAAAGAAGAGAAGAAAGATAAAAGAGGAGAAAAGAAGAAATTAAGCATAACCCTGTACTCCTTCTACTGACCTATAGTGTTTTCTCATGTCTAGAGATGCCCAAAGGATAGTGAAGTGTTTAGTGGGCTCTTTTGCCTCTTTTGGGGAAAACTTCCTTGGCTGACTCTGTCACTAACTTACTGCTGGCCAGAACACTGTCCACAGCTACCTAAAGGAAAGTGATATTAAAGAAACCCTCCCTAAATTATGCAAATCATCACAACTCAGGATCCCAGCATCAACATCTCTTCAGTTCTATCAGGATCCTCAGTTAGTTCCTGGATCCAAGAGCTCTCAGAAGCTGAGTACCAGCTATAACTCCTCCCCTGGCTTGAACTGGGTCTTCTCCCTAACCTCCATGGACATGGGCATGGTTTTCTCTGCTCCTAGAGGATCCAACTGGTTCAAAGTCTTCACAAAATTATGGCCAAATGTTCCCAAATTAAGATGCCCCTAGCTTCTTACCCTGAAGCATTCATTCTCACTGGCCTTAGAGCTTTCTTGTCACTCTCCAAAGAGCTTTTTTTTTTGCTGTTAGGGATTTTCTTTTGTGATACTGAACTAGAAAGCAGGCAGAGAATGGGCTAGAGGTATAGAGGACCAAGAGAAGGATTTAATAAAAGAAGCAAATCAATTTACATTCATAAGACAAGGGAGGAAAGACAGATGAGAGAAGAGAGGGAGAAAAAAATCAACAAATCCTGAGGGATGTTTTGTTGTTGTCACTTGGCTGTTTTGTAATGGGTGGGGAGATGCTGGAAAATGAAAGGTTACAGAAAGGGATGTGAGAAGCTGGTGGGTGATACAAACAAGATTTTCTTACTGTTTGCAAAAAGATGTAAGTTAAAGTTTAGAATTCTTTATGTAGTAATTTTGGCTGTTTGAACTGGGCTTCTTAGAATGTGGGACCATATAGAATCAGGGCTGCATGGAGATACACAGGATGAGTATCTTCATGAAAATGAGTGCATGGGTCTATGGGCTACATGGAGAGGCAGATGGATAGATTGTTATGTGGGTAGATGAATAGATGGATGGATGGATGGATGGATGGATGGATGGATGGATGGATGGATGGATGGATGGATGGATGGATGGGTGGGTGGATGGATGGATGGATGGGTGGGTGGATGGATGGATGGATGGATGGATGGATGGATGGATGGATGGATGGATGGGTTTATGAGCTGGGTGGATGTAGATAGTCAAATGGGTGGTTAAATGGAGAACTTAGTCCTGTTTAAATAGTATGGAACAAGAAAGGGAAGATGTGTCTCAAGTCAAACTTGTCAGCCAGCTGAAAAGAAGATTCTACAGTATGTTATTTATTAATTTTAGGGTTTAGTGATTTTTTTCCTAAGCACAGCTGTCTTCCTTTTCAGGATTTTTGATCTCAGGCAATCTGTTACCAGCAATACCACTGTATCCTTGTAAATTTAGACCTTTAGTAAATCTTCTTCAGGCCTTAAAGAAAACACACATGTATACTGTGTTTTGGTCACAGAATAAAGAACTATAACCCTTGCCCTGGAAGCCTTTGCAACTTAATTGGGAAAAGGTACTCAATTAATAAAAGCTTGTCAGTTGCTTTGAAGCTGCATCAGGATAGCAGTTGGATTTTGGTGACAAACGGGATAACTCAGAAAAGCTACCTGGAAGTGATGATGTAAAGATTAAGGAAACACGTTGTCATGAGGAGGTTGCTCAGGCAGAGATGAATTCTGAAGGTTGAGAGTAAAAAAGCCAGAGGGTCTAGAATGCAGAGTGCAGCCTTGGGCTGCTGACAGTGAGGAAATCCTGGCTCAGGATGGAGGTCTTGTAGTTGGTCCAAAACACACAAAACCTTAGACTTAGTGAAGAGTGACCTCTCAGAGCCTCAGATCCCTCAAGTAAAAATGAGAATAATGCCTGCTTTGTGGGGTTATGGGTGCATTAAAATAGATAAGCATGTGCTATCTCAATGCCTAACTCACAGTACTATTCAACACACATCGTTTCTTTCCTTCTCCAAGGTAGCACAGGCTAGTGGTCAAGAACGTGAGCTTCAGAGCCCAGTTGCTATCAAATATAGTTACTAAGTGATCTTAGCCAAAATACTTGATTTTCTTTGCCTCCATTTCCTCATCTGTGAAGTTGGAGTGATAAAAATACCTACGTTTCAGGGTGGTTGTGAGGAATACATGAATTAATGCATGGTAAGAGTTGAGAATACTGCCTAACTATGTAAATATTTATTTTTATTTTATTACTATTTTAATATTTCTAAGGAGGTGAACACTTGGTTCCTATTCACCATAATAAAAAAGCAGTAAACCTTATATCTGTGAATTAGGTGGGGGCATATCTTCCCTTTATTGAGCCCTATTTTATATTTTAGTTATTTAGATTAATATATTCTAATACTAAGTTAATACTTCTAATATTTTATATGTTATATATAGTTTGAATATAATTTAAATTAATATAATCTAGTGTTAATACCCATAGTGACCCTTGGAAATAGGTAATTATTGTCCCCAAACTTGAGAAGGAGAAACTGAGACTCAAGATATTTAGTGATTTGCTCAAGGTCCTCAGTTAGCAAACAGTAGTACTAGGATGCTAAGGTATACCATATTCTTATTATTGCAGTTGTTTAAACTCACAGTTATTTGTGCCATTATCTCTCTACATGGATGAGGAAACAAAGGTCCAGGATAAAGAATCGACTTACCCAAGATGTCGCAGTGAGCAAGTCAAAGAGCTGGGATCAGAACGCTGGCCTCTCGAGTCTTAGCCCAGTGTTCTTGACAATATGGAGAATACGTGCATCTTCATTAAATGGAACCTGAGCTCTCTGTCCTCGAAGAATCACATTTCCATGTACTAGACCACTGGGCCAGCAATGACAAAGAGGAATGGTCTTCTTACAGTGTCAATCTGTATGGTTGGCGAAGGGGATTTGATGACTTCCTTGGGCTCTTCCCATTCCCATTCATCATAGTCAGGAGTTCTTCACCCCTTTTATCATCCAAGGCCATTCTTCATTTGGTCCAAGATATTGACCAGTTTTATGATATTAACCAGATCTTGCTGCACTGTGGCTCATTTTCCCCAGCTCAGTCTCCCAAGGAGGCATGGGACTTCCTTTCTGTCATGGCTTCTTGGCTTTCAAAGTAACTTTCCTTCTGAAGCTAAAAAGTTGGACTCTCCTGAAAAATGAGAGGAAGATTAGAAGTGGCCCTTCCATGGGGGCTTTGGCCAGTTCCTACTTGTGGGGGCGGAAATTTGAGGCTCTGAGGGTATGTTTCCACTTTGCAGATATAATTACCACATCTTCCTGTGCCAAGTAAACTGGATAACATTATCAATTAACTAAATAACTTGAGGAAAGGAACCATTCTTGCCTACTCAGATGGATATTTGGGAACCTGATTTACTAAGCAATTTTTCTCAATCTACAAATGTATCAGTTAGTGTCAGTATAACTAAGTCTGTAAAATAAAAGCATTTTAACTTATTTTCATACCAAACATGAAAGTTATTATGAAGGGAAAATCATGAAATTATTTGTGTTGTTTATTGTTCAGAAGCCAAGAGCTAGAAGAGACATCAGAAAGAGATTGCAGGCACTTATTTTTTTCAAGCTTTCTTTTGGAGAGTGGAATTCTTAGTCATATGAAATCTTAAATGAAACTCCAATTTATAAAATAGATAAAAACGGAGGAACTCTGACTTTGGCAGATAATAGGGCCTACCTGCCTAGTACCTTCATCTCCTATTACAAGGAGGCTATTCTGCAGAACATCTGGGCTCTTGGAAACACAGTTTGGAAACCACTCAACTAGTCCAGCTCACCTAAGGATTGGATAAGGAAATAAAGGCACAGAGAATTTTTCAAGTTGTAGTCTTTTCAGACTGAAGATGAGAATTCCTCTTAGTGCAGTGCTCTTTCATTAAGTTTGAATTTTGCTCTGTTTATCTACTGATATGTAACATACTACTCCATGAAATTTAATGGGTTAAAAATAAGCCATGAAATTTAGTGACTCATTTTTTCTCATGAATCTGCACTTTCCACGGGGCTTGAAGAAAATGACTTGATTCTGTCCCATGATATTAAGGGCATCATTTGGCATAATTTAGTTGGCTAGGGCTGGGACAGATGGGGGCCAGCTGGATATCTCTTTGTCTTCATGCAGTCTGAAGGCCTCTCTGTGTAGTCTCTCCACATGGTCTCTCTAGCATGGCAACCTCAGGACTCAGGGTTCTAAGTGAGAGTTGCAAAAACCTGGACAGAGCTACAAGGCTTCTTTTTGACATATCCTAGAAAATCCCAAAAGGTAACTGTTATCACATTCTATTGCTCATATAAGGCTAGCCCTGATTCAAAATGAGAGGGTACTACACATAGGCGTGAGTATTGGAAAGTGTGGATCATTGGGGAGCCATCTTGGATGCTAGCTATATGATTTTCTTGCTTTTGGCATGACCTTACTCAATAGAGTCTGGTGTGACTTGAACTGAAACAGAGAAAATAGAAGTCATTAAGGTTTTTCTTAGATCATGGGATCACTGTCATATAGTAGAGTGGCAGACTAGTTCTAGAAGGCCACAGAAATCTGACCCAAGATGAAAAACCCGTAATTATAATGAAGCTAGTTTTAGTTGACCATAAGAAATAACTTTTAAACAACTGAAATGGCCAACATGAGATGTGGCTTCTTCTGTTAGTAGTGAGTTTCACCATCATAGGAGAGGTCTCTCTCATTTTTCTACCTCTGAAACTATCTGATTCTCAGAGAAGATGACTGGTAGAAAAACATACATCTCCTTGAGCTTAGGGATGCTAAAATACTATGTGCATTTCTAAGAATCAAGATTTCATATCAATCTAATTCTTGTTTATTTGTCTTTTCTTTTTCCCCCTTTTTGGACATTTCCTTCATCTGACTGCCCATCAATATATAGAAGAAATGCTTATTCCTACTCCTATTACTTGTAAGTATCGACCTGGGGTTAACTTTGCTTCATGCCCTGTAAGGGAACCTGTAGCATGCATTTCCTGCACCAACCAAGTGTCTTTTGGTTTCTCATATTCACTTCTGTCTATATCATCTGTAACCCCAAAGTTTTTATTCTGCATAGATGTTTTCCATCTGAAAATGCACTGTCATTGTTCATGTCTGTTGTTTTTCTGCCATCTTTGATTTTTTTCACTCTATTTTTAGAGATGCGAAGGGCTGCTTCTCCTTATTCAGTATAAATTTCTAGTTAGAAATCCCCAAATTCCAGCAAGTGGTCAACCTAATCCTCCTGCAAGACTTGCTCACATAAAATGAAATCACAGATCTCAGCAACTTCAGAGTCCATTTGTGTCCACTTGGGGGAAAGGTAACCCAAGGGTCTCAAAGGTTAGAAAGAAATTCCTTTGCTGTTTCTACTATTTCAGGAAGTCTACAGGGATCATGACTTTATCTAGATACAGCTTCACAGGTGACATCCAATGTCTTTGCTTTGAGCTGGAATTATCTCAGTTTGATTTTAGCGTTAGTTATCTCATTTGTCAGTGCATTTTGTTGGTAGTTATAGATGGCTGATTGCCTGTCAACTTTTTATTGCACTTTCTAAATAAATGATGATGGTATTTCTCATTAGTAAATCAGACATTTTCAAAGCATGAGGGTAAAGGAGAAAAACTCCATAAATAGGTCCTTTGTAATGAAATGTTAGAAAACCACCAAATTAGTCCCATGTTTCTAATATGCATTTTTCATATTTTAAAGCTGAGGTTCAGAGAAGTATGTGAAATTACACATTCAGTTAACAAAAATGTGGGATTAAAATTCAGAATACCTGACTCCTTGTAAAGTATGTTGTCTATCATTGCATGCTGTCCTCTACCCCTTGGAAACTCGGCCTTGTGAGAGAGGCCATGTCTGTCAGTGATCATCTGCTGAAGCCTTCTCAGATGAAGATGGAATCAGCAAAAGCCTCCCCCACCCCCTTTACTCAATGCTTATGTCCACAGGTCAATAGGCCCCAGAAGTGAGCAGATAAGATTCTGAGACCACTACTGTCGTGTTAGATAGAAACCGATGGAATTCTGCCACCAACACCAGAAGTACCAGAGAACTTGTTTTATTCACTCACTCACTCATTCATTCATTCATTCATTTGACAGACTTGCATTGAATATGCACATTATGTTCCAGACACTGTGGCTGGAGGAATGACCAAGACTTTGACCTTTACCCTAACAGTTCTCAAGTCTACCTGAGAGACTAGCATAAAATCAAATACTTGAAGTGTCGACTGAGAGGTGTCTACATGTACTGTGGTATAAGAGCACTTAGTTGGGTGACTAATTTTTAATGGGGTAGAGGATAGGTATCAGTGCTTTTAGAGACATATTTACTCATACTGAAGAAATAAGAATTCTGAGCAGAGGCAACAGCATTGGTAAAGGAATAAAAGCATGAAATGATATGGGGAATTTTTGCTTTGGTAGAAGAAGAATGAGCTTTAAGAATCATGCAGCTCTGGGTTCAAGTCTCGTCCTCATCACTCAGCAGTTAGGCAGTCTTGATCAAATTTTCTGAACACTTTGAGCCTCATTTCTCAGCTCTAAGATAATGACAATATGCCTAACTTATGGAGTTACCTTGAAGAGAAAGTAAAATGACTTTGTAAAGTGCTTATCACAAAGTTGGCACTCATGAAATGTTACTTTTCTTTATCTCCCCATTAAGAAACCATAAGGGGTCAGGGCACTAGTGGTGACTCCTGGGAGCTCCTTGGACTTCCTGAAGTTCTTATGGCATCAAGGTCCCACAGTAGTTGTGGGCATGGAATGACCCATCACAACTTCTGGTCACTTCACCCCCGCAATCTGTTAGCCACTATATATAGCACTGTTTTTGGATGCCTATTTCATACCATCCATTGTGCTGAGTGCTCTGAAGAAATCAAACATGAACAATGTTGTAGTGTAGGAGACAGTTATAAAGGTACTTATAGTTCAAGATGCATTGATACACAAGGGCCTTTCAATTGATACATACTGGGGCTTCTAGGTCAGACCCTAGAGTGTGAAACTCATGCTAGCTCAAGAACTGACCATGGTTAAAGATTCAGAGGAGGAGAAGACCTGGAAAAGCAGACAGAGAAGTATAAGAGAACCATAAAAAGCATGAGGAGAAAGGCATTGCAGAAGGAGGAATTGACAATAGCAGAGAAGCTGCAGAGACATAGAAGTGGAAGATGTGGGCACAGCCCTGACATTTGGCCATCACTCGTCACTTGTGCAGGTCATGGGTAGTGATTTTAAAGGTAACCAACCTGTCTGAGGTCTAATCGTTGGACCCTAAAACAGTAGTGAAATATGAGATTACCCACTTGAAGGGCCAGAAAGTCCTGGACACATGTATAGGTAAAGTTGAGAAACCTATGCAGAAGGAACAGGCCAAAGATGCTGAAGATGGTGGCTTTGGAAGGGAAGATCTGGAGGCAAAGTTTGGGGGGACAGGGAGCAGCCTAGGATGGGTGGAGGATCAGGTATTATGAGACCATAGGACTGAGATATGTGTGTAGAGATGGAGAGGTGAGAACGAAAAGGAGATGATGACCTCCATGATCTCCACATTCAAAACTCCACCCTGCTGAGCCTTAGGTATAGACCCGAGTGGGTGATTTAAACCCACTCTTTTCAAAGCATGGTCGGTCCATAGACCTGTAGCATTCACATCACCCAGGAGCTTGCTGGAACTGCAACACCTGGGGTCCCAGCTCGGACCCCCTGAGTCAGAACCTGCATGGTAACGAGATCCCTGGTGACTCACATGCATAGTAAAATTTGAGAGGCACTGACTTAATCAGAGTCTCAGTTGTCTCATCTATAAACTAGAAAAAATAATACCCTCCTCAAAGAGGTTGGCAGGGGACACTTGGTTCCTCTAATAGCCCCAAAATTGTCCATGAAAGAGAAATCCTCCAACACACTTTAGCTGAACAATTTTTTTCATAAAATTTATGTTTATTCATTCAGTAAATATTTGTGGCGTGCCCATTTATGTGACAGGCACGGTCGAGGTTCTGGGATATAAGAGTACAACAAACAAAAATCCTTGCCCACATGGACATTTTCAATGGAGTAAATAAAAAATAAACAACATATAAAAGAAAAGTAAGTAGTATAGATGTTATGGAATGGCCAAGAGAGCTAAGGAGAAAATAGATAAACCAGAGAAAGAGGATATAAAGTGTGGGTAGGAGAGAAGCAGGGGAATATTTTTTTTTGCAAACAAAGAGACCCTCAAGAGCTCCCAGAATTGAAAGTCCCCATACACAAGACCAGGGGTACAAACTGTTTCTATTAGGAATCCATAGTAAATATGTTTAGCTTTACAGTCTCATATGGTCTCTGTAGCATCTACTGAACTTTGACATAACATAAAAACAGCCATAAGCAATATATAAATGAATGAGCATGGATATATTCCTATAAAATTTATCTTAAAAAAATCAAACAGTGGACCAGATTCATGCTGAGGGTCATAGTTTGCAATCCCTGCCCTAGACTTTTGAGATAGAGAGAGAAGGGGGTTCAAGATTCACCCTATTTATTGAGTTCCTACTGTGATCTGCACCTTATGTTTGCTGTTGCAGACACAAAGGTGAATAAAACACACCTGAACCAGCCTAGGAAGAGGCAGAAATTGAAAAGAATTACCAGTAGGTGCTACCGTATGCCAGGTTCTTATAATGCTTACTAGTCCTGCGCGCTACGTATTATTGTGCTGAGTTCATTTAGACATTAAGACTGAGGTTTGAGGACTTGTCTACATCTCACAGCCAGGATGTGACAGGGCTAAGGTTTAAACACAGGACTATATATCCCAAAGTTCTACTCATCCTTTTCACCAAACCCTGTTCTTCAGGGGGTGGAGGGACTCCCTCCTGGACCATGTGCTTGGCCAGGTTGCAAGAGAGCCAGAGTTCCAAGGCAAGTCCGTCTGCCTGTTGAGCTTCTGTTTTGTGCATGGACATTGGCACCTTGCTAGGGACAAGAAGTGGTAGCTAGTCTTGGCTAGAAAGGAGGATCTTGGGACAGTCCTGTTTTTGCTATCCTGGGTATTTGCCACATGGTTAGGGCCAAAAGCAATGGGCTGCCAGATCAGAGGTTCCCAAAGGATTAGAGTGAAGGCTGACCAAAGAGTGCCAAAGAGCAGAATAAAAAGAGCTATAGACAGAAGGATCCAGGGACACAGGGACACAGGAGAGTCTAGAATGATGTCATTGTCCAGTACACGAAATGAGAATAATGTGGGTTTTGGTGTCAGTTCTAGATCATAATTCTAGGTCTGCTCCTTCTGTCAAATTGTTCTGACCTTGAACTATCATAGAACCACTCTGAGCTTCAGTTTTTTCATCTGCAAAATGGTGATAACAATAGTGACTTGCCAGCATTTTCATGAGGAGCAATGAGAGAGCGTTTACGTAGTGTGGTTGACACAAAGTTTTATAAATAGCAGCTATTATTCCTCATATTCTGAGCTGACAGAAATGCTTCTCTAGAACTCTTTTTTGGCCTTTCTATAGTAAAGCAACACCCAGCAACTTCACTATCTGCTTTTTAAAAACATATTAAGAGTTCATGTGTGTTCACAGGTTAATTTAGCTCAAGGTGTGTGATGGGCACAATAATTATTTCAAACAGACAGTTTAGCATAGTAGATCCTGTAGAAGCACTAAGATGTTTACCAACCATTCTTGCAGAGAGAGAGCACTTACCTATTTCACTAAGCCTTGGACAAATGCCTTGTACCTGTCACAGAGGCGGAAAACAGTGACCTGAGCTGATGATTCCTGTTTGCAGACACTCCAGAACTCTTGGGCTTTTTTCTGTATCCTTCTCCTTTCTCTTCATTTCAACATATTCAAATCCTGCATCTATTCTCCAAGGTGTAGGTCAAACACAGGAAGTTTTCCCTGACCATCTCCACCTGAAGGGATGGCCTTTTGTCCCAACTCTCACCACAGTTACTTTGTCATCCTGGGCAGGAGCAAACTTCTTGAGGCTGTTTCTTGTTCATTGGGGTGTTTCCTCATGATGCCCCTAACACGGTCAGTGAAGCCTAGTAAATCTACATGGAAAGAATGAAAGAACAAGATGAAATTAAAAGACATAATGCTAAAGTTAATAGGGAGATGATCTGTTCTTAAAAAGAAAACAAATTGCAATAATTTTTAGATAAATTCAGACCTTATACCCTCCTTTGCTTTTGTGGCTTGAAGGCACCCTTTGCTCCAGCTCAGCATCTGTGACTTAGACAAGCCACTCAACTTCTTCTGAGTTTCAGGTTCCTGATATGTAAAGTAGAGCTAAAAAAATATATATATCTTGCAGAGATCTTGCCAGGACTCAATGAGATAAAGTTTGGAAACTGCTTAGGCCTAGGGTATAGCATGCCCTCAACTAAAGAAAGGAACTGCCTCTTTCACACCAATGCGGAAATCTTTCCACATCATAGGCTGTTGCAAATCAAATATTGTTGCCTCAGTACATGTAAAGAGGCATTTAAAATGATTATATCAAGAGAAACTCAAAAAGGATTTTATGTAATTCATCAGTCACTTCAAATTTTAAAAAAAGAGAGAGAGAAAATAGAAATAGAAGGAAACCATTTAAAAATGATAAGTATTAATAACCAAAAGCTAACAGCAAACATGTCGGCAGGTGAACATAGACAGCACTACCAGGAAGGCGGGTCAGAGGCGGCTGCCATGTTCAGCCGTGGGGAAGACCTTGGTGAGAATTCTTATTCTTGGGCTCCACTCCCAGATCTGCTCATTCCCTTTGAAAGTGAGTGGCCTGGGAATCTGCATTTTAACACATCTCAGATTATTACTTTGCATGCTGACTTTAAGAATAACTTCTCTCATCCTCACATTACCCTAATAGAACTGTCTTTTTCTCCATGTAGCACGTTTGAACCTGCAGTGCCCTCTTTCTGGCACACCTATCCGCCTGTGGTGCCTGGTAAAATCCAATATTTTTGAAAAGGGAAAGTGTTATTCTCTTATTTAGGTGGCTTTCCCCAACTCCCAGAGATCATATGCATAGTCCTAGGCTCCTATTTTTGTTATTGTCTTCACCTTGTATTCATTCACTTGTGCACGAACCATTCTCAGATTATACTGTTCTTGGTGTGTTTGCACATCTGTCTCCTTATCAACAAGGACTGTGTATTCCTCATCTTTCATGTCCCAGTGACTAGTTTGGGGCCCAGAACAAATCAAGCATCATAAGAACATTGATGCCCCCCTCCATTTTTTCAGTCTCCCATTGAGTTCCATTATTCTAGTCTCTAGATGTTATTTCATATCCATTTTCCTTTATTCTGGCTTATGGATGGTGGGCTTTCAGATCACCTAATTTGTAATTTTACACTGGTTTTAGGTTTTTAAATGTTGTACTTGCGTTGTCACAATTATAAGTGTATAAAATTAATGAATACTGCTGCAACAAGATAGATATAAATGCACCGGATATATCATGTGTACAGATAGGTTTGGAGAGGGGTTGTGACTGAATGGATGCTTTATTGTTTACTCTATTGAATTAGAGTCTAAACACATCAGTCATGAATACCAAACAGAGCAAACTCATAAGTCAGAATCTGTCACCTTAATCGGGGACAGATATAAATGAGCATTTCCCTTCCAAAGGTGTATACTTCTATTTTAAGTTTATACTTTGTTTTAATACCAACCAGCTATTCAGAATGTCTCGAGGGTTAGAAGGCGTCAGTCTGTTCTCCGTGCTTCTATTCTGTAAACACATTTGAACTGTAAAGAAGGTATAAAAGAAAGTGTCGGGGGTTCTCTGCCGACAGACAAGGATGACCTGCTGAAATGGAATGGAAAAGAGAAGGTCTTGTGGAGGATGTTGCAACGTGCTACTCAGACCCCCCGTTGGGAATGAGGGTTACTCCTCCAGTTTCCAGAATCTCTGTTGGCAAACAATTCTTGATTAACAGCCCCTTCAGGACTACTCGCCCTTCACAGCTGCCTCCCCAAGGTCACCCAATAAGGGTCACCGCTACCACAGGGCTTCTCATGGGGTTGGCTCAAGCCATCCCTGCAGCTACATCATCATTCAGCTTCCCCTATGCCTGCCCTGCCCCCTTCTCTTCCCTTTCCTTCCATCCACAGGTGTTAACCCCAGAAGCTTCTCCTAATTCATCCCCCACATATCCATCTCTAATTCTCAGGGAATGCAAACTATGACATTCCCATTGGCTTTTCTTCCATTTGGCCACTGGAGACCGGTAGATTTGAGCATGTGGTATGCCTTTCCCCTGCATATGCACACATCACTGCCTGTGGACACTCTGTATGTCAACTAATTGGAGTTACCACTTTGTTGCCCACTGGTGATAAGGAAACTCTGAAAAGTCCTTTCTTGCACAATCCTTCATTCATAGACATTTGTTTCTCACCTGTGCGGGCACGAGGGCTGTGCACATCATCATATACAGCTCCTGCCTGCGGGGAGCTTATGGTGCATCACAGAAGAAACTGTAGAAAGATCCGTTTGCTGAATCAGTCAGGGGAGAGATCCAGGTTTCCAAGTGCCCCACCACAATGCCCCTTAGCAATATGTCTCCAAGGCATGAATGGGTTTAATTCTAAAAGCACTTGCCTTCAGCAAGCATCCCCAGAGTGGAAATGACTCTTGCAGCTAGGGCTGTAGCAAAGATGAAGTTCTGAGATCTACAAGCTGGAAAGTGCCTTTCTATGTGTTTCAGCATGGTGCTTTTAATGGAAGGATGTGCTTTATGTAA
The DNA here is from genome assembly GCA_004027375.1 of Macroglossus sobrinus. NCBI lineage: Eukaryota > Metazoa > Chordata > Mammalia > Chiroptera > Pteropodidae > Macroglossus > Macroglossus sobrinus. The sequence continues at coordinate 166,124 of PVKZ01002644.1, read as the reverse complement.
GCTCCACAACAGTGTTGATGATGATGATTACATCTTGTTTGTATATACTGCTTCTTTCTTCCAAAGTGCTTTCCCACCTCTTACCTGGTTGTCTAGTTGGGCTTAGAGGTACTTAGCAAGATATCAAGACATAGATGACTGTGCCGTGTAGAAAAGAGCTCTGGGCATTCTGGCCTCGTGGTTTTAGTTAAGTCACTTAACTCCATCTCAACTTCAGTTTCCCATCCATGAAATGGAGGCTATAACACTGCATTTAAGAAGAGCTGTGATGTTTAAATGTCTTTCATTCACAAGTATTCCATTCACAAGTATTTACTGAGCAATCCCTTGTGCTAAGCGCTAAGCTAGGTATTAAGTATTTAGAAAGAAATATTCTTCTCTCAAGGAACTCACATCTTAAAAGGCAACTTGCACATGTTAACAAATAGTTACAAAATAATAGTATAAATACATGACAGAGGAGCAGTGACAACATGACAATGCGAGAAAGTCACTGATTCTGCTTTGAGGAAAGATACCATGGCTAAAGGGCCTTATGAGGTCCCTGGTATAGGACAGATGCAAGATGTTTTCCTACAGAAATAACACATTTACCCACTTTTCTTTTGGCTTCACTTTTTAACACACACGTGCACACACACACACACACACACATACACACTCACACTCACACTCACACTTGTAGGGAAGGGAGAAGATCTGAATCCCAGTTCCACTACTTAAAACAGCTGTGAATCCTAAGCTCTCTGAGTTTCAATTTCCCACCTGTAAAACAGGAAAGACAGTGCTCACTTCATGGGGTTATCCTAAGAAATTACATAATGTAATAATGTGTGTGCCCAGGGAATTGTTATTTTCCATTAAATGGCAGAGTCGAGCTAGAACATAGCAGTGGCCGGGTGTGTCAGGAAGGTGGAGAGATAGAGGCTGTGATGACCAAACTAGTTACATGGAAGGAGAATTTGTCAAATACAATGAAATAGAACAATCAAGATGATGGCTCTTAAAGTTTAGAAATTTTCTTCTCCAAATACTCGGGTAGAACACCTCTCCTCCTGGCATCCATCCCTGTTGATATCAAGGAGAGGGATCAGAGTTAATTAATGCTTCTGACCAGACCCACAGGTTAGACAATGTCATTTCAACAAAAGAAGACTTTGTAGAAAAAAGGCCAGGGTGGAAGGTGTAAAGGCTACCATGGTTATTTCTAAATATAGGGGATGGAGATGGGTTTGTCTTTTGTGATGTGGCTGCTGAAACATGCCTTAAAAGAGGCGTGGTTCTCAGAATGCAGAGGGCCCACTGTATTCTGGAGAGACCCAGTGGGAATGTCGCCTCCTTCCTGAGAACAGAGCTTGAGAAGTTGGTACATGTTTGGGGAGGGCAGCCACGTAATGAGCGAATCACAAGCCACAACCTGTAAAGAAAGACCGGTAAACCTATTTCATTGGTCTCAGATGCTGCTGAGACATTTTAAAATTCCCAAGTTATTCTAACCTGAAACCATGGCTGAGAGTCACCCAAGTGGGAAAGCTCAAGATGCCAGGATCATGGAATATGAGCATTGGGAAGATTAGCATGAGGTCTCAGTCTGGCCACTTAACCCAGACACTCAACTGAGAATTTGGTCTCATAGGATCATCAAATAGACACGGCTTTGGTGATGATGGTAGAACCTGGGTTTGGGGGACAGAGTCTGTAGAAGCTAGAATGCTATGTGACAGCACCATTCCCTTTCTTTAAATATTAAAATGGACAATCCTTATGTGTAGAAATGTTTAATGAATAGCAATAATGCCCCAGGCTCATTTTTAAATAGTATTTAATTTCTCATAACAATCGCTCCCCAGAGTGGTGTTGGTGTGCTGTGAGGAGTAAAAGACCCCTCAGCCATGATCAGTCTCCTGAGAAATATTTGTTCATAAGCGTTCTCTTCATCAAGAAAACCTCAAGGAGCCCAGCACTTCCATTTATGAAATCTCCTTTTTAGTAGAATAAAAGAACATTGTCTAAGCTTTTTTCTGGAGCACTTTTTCATTCCAATGGCTTAGAACCACTGTGCAGAACATTCTACCAGGGTGGGAATTTGGGTGTATTACAACCACCCATGGCTTTTAAGTGGAAAAATTGAAAGATTAGTGTGATCAATACCCTGTTTTTAATGGGAGACTTGGGTTTTTTAAGAGTGAGAGTATAGTTTTATTAAGGTTATAAACCAGTCTGAGTATCAAGACTAAGAAAGCCTTGTTTTGTTTTGTTTTGGAAAACATCTTAGCAACAGTGCTCTTTTTTTAGAAAGAGAGAAAAGCTAAGATAGTCTATATTTTACCTTATTATTTCTTCCCATGTCATTTATGATTTGGACATCTCCTACCAAGAGGATAACTTTTGCTGAAAAATCTAAACTCAGTTATGGTTGATATGGGATTTTTATACTATGCTTTTGTCTTATCTTTGCTTTATTTAGCAAAGCTGCCATGAAAACATGGGATCTAAGGCTTTTCCAAGAGTTCCATGGCTGATTCTGAGTGTATGCATCCACTGTAACTGTACACAGGCTGGGGGCAATTTGCTCAATAAATTAGACTTTTGTAACCCCATCCCCCACTTCTTAATGGTATTAAACTGTGCTTTTACTTTAGCTCTGAGTGGCAAGGGAAACAATACTCAAAACGCAGGAGCAGTATTGTAACAGAAAGGGCATATATTACTGCATTTGGGATTGAATTCTGGACTCTGCTGCTTTGTAACCAAACTTCTCTGGGCCTCTGTTTCCTCACCTATAAAAGGGGGACCATCATACCAAATTTGGAAGGTTGCTGTGAGTATTTGGCAGGATTGCATAAGATAAATGTAATTCATGTACAACGTCTGGTTCTATATCTGGTACACAACAGGTGTAGAATTATTATTATCATGCTTTATATTTTATAGTGTTATGCCTACTTGTGTTTTGCAGTTTACAAAGTACTTTCACATAGATATCTCATGTAATCTTTAAGTCGCCCCCATAAGGAAGTATTTCTTCAATGTAAGGAAAGGAAGGCTCACCAAATTGACCAGGAGTACAGGCTGCTTGAAGAAAAATATCCATGGGCCAAAGAATTGCCAGTCCCTGGTGGTGTGTTCTTATCGTGGATTGGGAAGTGGATGTGACAAGGATTCTGAAGGAGGCTCCTTTACATGGTAGCAAAACTGATAAGAGTTACAGTCTATGAGACCAGATAGAATATGCAATGAATAAGGTTCCATGTTGGTGCCTACCTGAAAGTTTATAACCGTCGCTCCAAATTATAATAGGGAGGAAAAAACCTGTACCAACCACTTTATTCCTATAAATACTCTCACTGCATAAATAGGACAAAAATCAAACAGGAAGAAAGATCATTCATCTTTTTTAGCAATTATATGAAACTTTTTCATCTTCATTGGAGAAATAAGGACAAAGATTAAAAAACGGATAAGATTGGGGTTGTTCTTGTTAGTGTTCTTTAAAACAGGCCTCTTGAGTCCCACTTTTAATATTATAGAGGAAACTTTTTCCCTTTAACATATTTTTTTTTGTTCATGATGTCTTACAAATAAAGTTGTGGAGAGGATTTTATTCAAAATCAGTTACACCAGACAGAGGGAAATAACTATTTTAAAATGTGCCCAGATGATTATGATGTTTAACATGACAACAGGTGTCAACTTTCATTTCTGGACAGTTGGGGTTTAGAGGCTATTTCCACCCTTTCTCTTTAAAAATAAATATACAGTGGCATTTTAGAATCAGCTTGTTAATCTCTGCAAGAAATGCTGCTACATTTCGATTGGGCTTGCACTGAATCTGGAGATCAATTTAGTGAGAATCGATATCTTAATATTGAGTTTTCTGGCCTAGGAACATGGTAGATCTCTACATTTGCATGGGTCTGCTTTGCTTTCTTTTGTTGTCCTCTTGTAGTTTTCTGCATGCAGGCCCCATGCATGTTTCAATGGGTTTCTACCTGAATGTTTCATTTTTTTTAATGCTATTATAAATGGTACTTTTTCATATTCCAGTTGTTCATTGTTAATATATAGAAATAATACTGATTTTGTATGTAAAAGTACATGGAACCAAAAATAAATAAATAAGGCAAGAAAAAGGAGGTCTCAGCTAGAGAAATAGTAACTTCACACAAAAAGAGCTGATGCATGGAAGATGGATTAGGTCAACTAACCCAGGCCAGGTGCTTAGCAAAGTGCCCGGTGTGGGCTCAAAAATGTTGGTTCCCATCTGTCTTGCCTCCTTATGTCTGTGGTGCTCTAAACACCGGGCTGTGTTCCATGAATAGAGGTTATGGGACTTAGAACTGTTGGTGGTTAAGATGCTAAGGCTTGATTTCAGGCAGGTCAGCTTTGGATCTGGGCTCTACCATTTGCTGGTTGTATGGTCTTGAGCATATCTCTCACCCTCTCTAATCTTCGGTTTCCTACACCAGAAAATGGGGATGACACAAGATAAAGTTGTAAAGACCAGAGCCCAGTGCCAGCACTTAGCAAATGCTCAATGAGCATGAGCTATTTTTGTTGTTGGTTTTGTTGTTCTTCTTCTTATTGTTAAGTTACAAGGAGGAAGGTGGAAGGAAAATGTAAAGAAGGACTTTCTGACAATGCTTGTCTAAAAATAGAACAAGGTGAATGGAAGGTAGTGAACCTCCCATCACAGGAAGCTGGACCATCTACTATCTAGGATTCCATAGGGGGAGTCAGGCTTCCCTGAGAGCTGCTCCCAATTTTGAGGTACTAGTATTTTCTCCCATGGCATTGGAAGCAAGTGACAGTCACCACAGGTCTCCCTAGTCACCTAAGACACTTGACCCACAGACACAAAGAACTTGACAGAAATGGTGTCCATGAAAAAACAAACACAGACTAGACTTATCTTTTCATCAGCTGCAGTTTATGATTGCACATTAAATTCAATTGCTTTCTTTAGGAGGCTGGTGGTGAGACCTGTCATCTCCAGCCCAATGCCATCCATTCTAGCTTTCCCCAGGAGTGCAGATAGACCAGCCACTTTCCTGGTGTACACTAATTAATTTATCTCATGCTTGTGATTTTACGGCACTTAAATGCTGGAGCATTTCTGTTTATTCTTGTCCCTGCAAAGCACCTCAGGTTGCATAAAGACCATGAATCTCCATTGCAAACACCGTCTGTCTTGGGCTAGAGAACAGCCCGCCGGCTGTCTGTTGTCTTGCTGGCACTGCCTCTTACAGCCAAAGTAACACATCCATTAATTTATCCTTAATGACATTTTGACATTCCAATCAGTTCATCAGATGTTCCTTATGCAAGGCTTCTTCCACACATCAGGCCCAGAGTACCCGGCCACTGCCGATGCATAATGCATGAGACCAGTGCTTCTGACAGACAGACACATCTGCTATTCACAAACCACGTGTTCCTAACAGCCTGGCTCCCCGAAGGGCCACATCAATGCCTTCAGAGACACTTTCTTCCAGCTAGCTGTGCTTGGAAGAAGCTGGTCAGTGCAGGGGAGATGTTCTGGTTCAGAAATATATGTGCAATAGCAATATTTGGGGGTAAAGTAAGAATATATTAAACCCCTGCCTGCTCAGAGGATTTAAAGAAGCTCTAATTAGATAAAGACAGTGTGGTACATATATACAATGGAATACTACTCAGCCATAAGAAAAGATGAAATACTGCCATTTGCAACAACATAGATAGATCTTAAGAATATCATGCTAAGCAAAATAAATCAGACAAAAAAATCAAGAACCATATGATTTCACTCATATGTGGGATATAAAACTGAAAGCAACAAACAAATGAGACAAACGAAAATTCATAGACATAGATAACAGTATGGTGGTTACAGAGGGAAAGGGGGATATGGGAGTAGGTAGAAAGGATAAAGGGATCAAATACATGGTGCCAGAAGGAGATTAGACTTTGAGTGGTGAACACATAATGCAATATACAGATGATGTATTATAGAATTGTACACTTTAGACACATATAATTTTAGTAACCAATGTCACCCCCAATAAATTTAATAAAATTAAAAATTAAACAAGCTTTAGTTCCACTAATTTGGATGGAAGAAAGACCTGTAGTAAACCTAATATCTTGAATTTCTTGAATTTTGCTACTCTGCTACTACTTAAAAATAATGATTGCAAAGATATTCTGATAACAATGGATATCAAAGAATAAAATTATCCTTAATACCTTCAGTCTAATACATCAGAAGAGATAGTTTCTCATAGTGATAATCACAATGTAGACACAGTTTTATTTGCTAGGTTGTTTTTTTTTTAAGTTAATGTAATGCAGTTAGCATTTTTCCATGTTGTTACATAGTTTTTATTTTTAATGGCACTCCATCATTTTAATAGCTGCATAATATTCCATGCAGGGGATGCACCATAACTTACTGAACCGTTCTCTATTGTTAGACATTTACGAGGCTATAAGGGCTTGTTTGTTTTTCAAGAAAAAGAGCAGAGGAGGCTAAGAAAGAGAGTAGTGTTCTGCAGACTGAAGAACCAGGGCTCAAGGCCCACCTGGTTTCTTTACCTGCTTTATGAGTTTATGAAGGCCTTGGATCCTTCATCTATAAAACAAAAGAAGTTGGCACCAGCATAGAATGTTGCAATGAGGATTACAGATGTTTTCAAGATACTAGGCACATGATAGTATATATTAAATGTTAATCATACCTTCATATGTATATACCAGTGATTCTCAACCAGGGGCATTTTTGCCCCCTGCACCCACCAAGGGACATTCGGCAATGTCTAGTGACATTTTTTTATTGTCACATCTGAGAGAAGGGATAGCTACTGGCATTTAGGGGTAGAGGTCAAGGATACTGCTAAAACATCCTGTGATACACAAGACAGCCCACATGACAAAGAATTATCCCACCCAAAATGTCATGGTACCAAAGCTGAGGACCCTCCAGAATAAGGGAAGCTGTGTTATACACTGTTAGCTACATAATACATGCATATTTCCTTTTTTATATTATTGCATTAGTATAAATCCCCAGGATAATGTAAATCCTAGATTAAAGGGTACATTATGCCCATCAGCAGTTTTGGGAGTGTGGCGGGGCCAGAGATAGAAATGAGATTTGAAGTGACTGATGGAAAAAAGACAGCAGATAAGTGGCATGTGTTCCTCAAGAGAATGGAAGATGATATTTCATAGACCAGTAGTTCTCAAAGTATAGTAGTCCCAGCGTCTCCTAGGAACTTGGAAATACAAATTTCCAGGCCTTACCTTAGGATCACCAAATCAGAAACCAACAATGTCTGTTTTAACATGCACTCTAGGTGACTGTGATGCACCCTCAAGTTTGAGAATCACAGCCATGCACCATCTGCCAGAAAAGGCCAACTTGTAGCATAGTCAGTAGGACCTGCGCAAGTACAGACATTTGGTGCAGAAATAGATTGAAGTGTCAAGTCTAAGGCATGGGGATGCTCAAATATGGAACAGAGCAATGATAAAGGAATTGAAAATGTCATTCTTTCTTTCATTCATTCGTTTAGTCAACAAACATTTCTAAAGCTTTTACAATAGTGTGCCAAGTGCTGAACTATGTGCTAGAGGAAATGCAAATATGAACCAAGGTACCTTCTATAAGTTCATATGATGAAGGGTGATGAGAGTAGGCAGGCAAATGATTGGGATGCAAAACAGAAGAAAGGTATGTCCCATAAGAGAGAGATCAGAAAAGTCCTAGGGGCAGTCTCAGCTCAGAGGAGGATGTTCCCTATAAGGAGAGGCACTTCTGGAAAGGTGATGGGTCCCTTTACAGCTGGGCAGTAAGGGGCTGGATATTCACCTCCTGAGGCTGTTACAAGAGGCCTCCAAGCTAGAGTGGGAGAATGACTTGGAGGACCCTAATGACCTTTGCACCCTAGAGAATCCGAGAGTCTGTAACCAGTAATGGCCTGAAACTGAGGATGGAAGTATCATGGGAGAAATGCGAACGCCTGAGTTTCTGGCTTGGTGCACAGTCCTGTGAGCAGGGTATGGGTAGAGTAATGGAGACAGGTAAGTTACCTCGGTTTTCTGGAGTGCATATGGGAGGGACCAGATCAAACACAAAATTTAAGTAAAACAAAGCAAGGAAAAAAGCGTTCAGATTATCAGGGTGAAGAAGAAGGAGAGAAAGAACATGCAATCACTGGGTGCCTGTGATATATCAAAGACCATGCTAGAGCAGTGACATTTATTATTTCTAATCACCATAGTACTTTTGTGAATGAGGGCTTATCAAATACCATTTTACAGATGAGGAAACTGAGTCTTAGTCTCACAGAGATGGAGACATGATCTTGATTACACAGCTGGTCAGAACCAGGTTATCAGAGGCCAAAGTCCGTGGTATTCTCACAGCTGCTGACCCAGCCCAAAGGGTCAGAGCTTCGTGGCCTGAGAGCATTCAGGGAAATCCACACTGTCTGAACCATAGATTCTGTCCTCACTTTCCTGGGAAGCATCTATTCACTTCTCATTGACTGTTATTTAACAAATGCTTTTATAGAGCTAATTTAATAGGTGACAGACCCTGTTGTAATATTTACAAATTAGTATCTACTGCAAAGGGTTGTGAGAATTCTCTGTAATTATTCCTATTTTACAGATGAGGAAACTGAGTTATAAAGAGGCTAAGTAAATGGTAGAGCCAGGATTTGAACCAAGGCTCTCTGGCTCCAGAGCCCATGCTGTTCCCACTAGGTTCTGCTGCAGAATCCAAGCTGTAGTATGGTCCTATGCCCAAAAGGAGGAGGGCCTTGTGTCTACCTTAGGCATTCTGCTGTGCTAGTTCCCCTGTCAGCGTCAGAGGATGGTCAGACTGGATCTGACTCTGCCCTTGGAGAAAAGAGCGTGATGTGTGAGAGAGCCCATCCAGGCAAGGAAGAAAGAGAGGCAGCCACAGGCAGGAGAGACAAACAGAGAGACAGACAGGCAGAGGCACATACACGGAGAGCAAGACAACAGAGAGATGGAAGTGACAGAGATGGTGGCTGAGGTCCCTTGGCTTTTCAAATTGTAAGATTTGCTGCTGTTGCTTCTATAACTGCCATTCTGGTGTAAGCACAAAGAAGCCACAAGTGAAAGTGATGGGGGTAGAAGAGGAAGGACCCACCAGCTATGTTCCAGAATTGGAACAAAGAGATAATGGAGCCAATGAGCAGACAGGATGTGCATTGCCTGGAGGGTGTGAACATGAGCTTTCTAGCTGCGTGTGTCTATGCATATATGTGTATGTGTGTGAAAATGCGTTCACGTGGAGAGGAAGGGAGCCAGCCGAGGAAGATGGAGACAAGGGTAGATATATGTGAGTCCCTGGATGAGCGTGGCATAACAAGGACTCTTAGAAAACATTCGGAAGTCTGTCCGCCTGGGTTTGAATCCCAGCTCCGTGTCTTTACAGCCTAGGTGAGTTTTCATGAGTTATTTCAACGCTCTCCTCTTTGCTCTTTAATCTCATAGAGATGAGATTTCATTTCAACTTCATTGAGTTATTAAGAGAATTAAAGGAGTTAATGCACTGTGTTTGTAAAAGCCTTAAGTAGTGCCTGGCATGGAATAGTGCTATATAGCTGTTTATTAAATAAATGATGAAATAAACTTAGGATTTATTGTCTCATGGTCATTGTATTTACTTCCTGGGGCTGCTGTAACAGAGTACCACAAGCTAGACAGCTTAAAACAACCAAATTTATCTCTGGTAGCTCTGGAGGGTAGATGTCTGAAATCTAGGTGTCGGCAGGTCTTTACTCCTTCTGAGATACTGGCAGAACTCTTCCTTGCCTCTTCCTAGTTTCTGGTGATGGCCATCAATCCTCGATGATAGTTGTCAGGTAGCAGCATCACTTCGGCCTCTGCCTCTGTCATCACATGGCATTCTCCCTGTGAGTCTTTATCCAAATTACACCAGTCATATTGGATTAGAGTCCACCCCAATGACCTCAGCTTAACGTGATTACAGATGTAATCACATTAAAGACCCTATTTCCAGATAATGTCACATTCACAGGTACCAGAGATTAAGGCTTCAACATATCTTTTAGGAGGACTCAATTCAGCCAATAAGAGTCATTTAAAAAGCATCAATTTTTGCCATGGCTCTTAGATGCCAACTCCTCCCTGTCGTGAAATCAATACCCAGAGAGGTGAAAGGGTGTACCCAGGGTGACTCAGTGAGTTATTTGGAGACCTGAGGCTGCCACCTTGGGTCTCCTGACTTCTGGTCCTTTGTTCACTAATGAAATATGATAAAGGCTCTTCAGGACTCAAACCAGGTAAAGAATGGGCTTTCAAACCGTCAGGGTCCTCAAACTTTAACATGCATTAGAATTGCCTAGAGGGCTTATTAGTCACCTGCAGTTTCTGATTCAGTAAGTCATGGGAGGGGCCAGAGAAAACGCATTTCTAACACATTCCCAGGTGAAGCTGGTGCTGCTGGTTCAGAGGCTGTACTCAGAGGACCACTGGTCTACATCAGAGGTGCTCAAGCTTGGTGACACAATATAATCACCTGGATAGCTTCTAAAAACCCAGATGCCCAGACTGCACCCCAGGCCAATTAAATTAGACTTTCATCAGATCGATATTTTCTAAAGGTCCCCATGTGACTTGTGCAGACAAGGTTGAGAAACGTGGCTCTAATACATCAAAGAATGTTTGTAGAAAAAAAAGCCGTTCTTCAAGGCATCTGCTTCAGAGGATTCCTATTTAATACATAATGAGGCCATTTAAACTAACATGGTTGTTTCCTCTGTTTAAGAGATTATCGTACCAAAGAGCATTTATTGGGTGCTTACTACATACCTTGTTCTGGGGGAAAAAAATGCTTTGCTAGCCACTTACCTTTTAATCCTCACAGCCATCTTCCAGGAGAGAGTTGCTGTTACCTGTGTTCCACAGACAGGAGGAAACTGACATGCAGAGGGATGAGTAACTTGCAAGAGCTCACACAGCGAGTGTGAGATAGAGCCAGGTTTTGATGCCAGGCTGTCTGGCACCAAAGCCAGTGTGTTAACTGCTGTCCCAGCCTGCCTCCTGACAGAAGAGAAAGCGGTGTGTTCTCCTTTAAGCCCTGCACATATCCATAGCTGCATTTACACCACTGACTCTGGTGTGGTATAGCCCAGGCTCTGCCTCAATTATAGTAATTCTCAGTTAGTAGGGGTTTCGCTGCATTCGTAAAGGATTAGAATCATGTGTCCCATGGACTAAATTTGTACTTTTGGTTTTATCCCGAAAAAAAAAATAGAGGAAAGTTGGAATACTGGTCCTGAGCTGGCAGGCAAAAAGCAGGTTTGGAGTCTGTGGCTTCCACTGATGTGCTGTGTGCTTTAGCTAAGCCCCTCCTCTGTCCAAGCCTCAGTTTCTTCTACAAAATGAGAGGAAGGCTCTGTTCCCTTCCAGTTCTGATGTGTAAATTCAGTTAGAGATCCAATCATGTCAGCACTGCAGCATCCTGGCCGCAGAGTATCATGCCAGCTTTTAACATAGCAGAACCTCAGCTGTGTGTTTACTTGTCCACCTCCTAGGGGCTAAAATATCTCTCTGGCTCAAGGGTTCCAATCTTTGTGTTTTTCCAAGATTTTCTATGCAGAGATGCAAATGGAGCATGGGTCAGGGGAAGAACCTGATGGGGAAAGGAAAGAGCACCACCTTGATCAGTGTCTCCCCAGGAGAGAGGGCATGGCTTTTTACATCCAGGGGAGAACCCTAGGCAGAACCCCCAAGACTTTCCCTCAATGAGCTGGGCCCTCTTGTTCTCAGCCTTGAACAGATTCAAGTGTTTTGCAGAATCCAGATGCTGAAATCCCTTAACACCCCTTTTTCAGGTGGTTTCTCAGTTTCTACTTGAACTCTTCCAATGACAGGGAGTTCATTACTTCCAAAAGCTTAAACAGGACAGAGTTCGTGTCTAGCTATTCATATCATGGTCTCTTTTCATCTAACAGCCACTGACACAAAGCAGATGCTCATTAAATATTTTTCCAACAACTTAACAAGCAAAAAGGAAGAAATGAATCACATGAAGGAAGAGACAAAGATGTCTATCAATAGAGGATATTTGAGATGGGCCTTAATAAGTGAAGAGAAGGTTTCCAAAGAAGAAAAAAAATGGGGAGGGCAATTCAGGCATTAGGAACTTAAAAAAAAAATCGACTTTGCTAGAAATTTTTTTGTGGAGCCAACCTGGTTCTAATTCTGCCCCTGAGGCCACACAGAGCCAGACATAAGATATGTGACCAGAGCGTTCCGCACTATTCCTCTTTATGAGAAAGATCTGCTTGTTTCAGACACTCTTCCTCTCACAGTGTGATTTCAAAGTCCATCAGAGCCCTGCGGTCCTCCCCTTTGAGCCATTCCACTTGCCACTCTCCCTTCTAAAGAGCGGGGCTCAGAATAAACCACAGGACCCACCAGCCATCATGGGCATGTCCCCAGCCCCATACCCTCACTCAGCTTACAAGCAAAGGCTGGAGAGACTTCAGCCATCTGTTAGAAGAAAGAATGGCAAGAGCTGCAGCTACGTCCCACAGTCCCCACCTTTCAGAAGTAGTAAACTTCTGATTGCTATGTCTTAAAACATTCTTCAGCTCTAGAAAGGAACCTGCAGAGGAATAGAGAGGCTGATGCACGCTTTCTTTTTACCAGCTTTTGGTACCCCCTGCTGGTGAAATTGTGTGACCCAGTTGGCAAGGATCTCAGAGCATGGAGATAAAGAAAATGCCAAGTTTGTGAAGTGACAAGGACTTGAATCTTGAAGGATCTTGGGATTCCATGAGTTAATGTGACCATCTCATGTATCCTGTGACTATTTTATGAGGTTTTTTTTTTTTTTTAATTCTATGTCTTTGTCTATTCTGTGGACTCTGACGGGGAAATCTCTGACTAACAAGAACATTCCATTAATTCTTCCAACATCCCATGTTCTGTGACAACCACAGGAAGAAAATGCTAAGTCACAAGCCAAAAACATGCATATGTAAAAATATGCATATGAATTTGGGTCACAGAACAATTTCACGCAAGTTTTTCTTCCTCTTTCCTTGTATATATCTTTTCTTAATGTGGTTATAATTTGCAGTCAGAGTAGGATGACAATCCCCCATCCTTGAGATTGTAGACATTTAAATATAAATTTGTACAACAAATTTATTGAGCTCTGGCTACGTGCCAGACATTCAGCGAGATATTGGAGTAGGTGCAAGGAGTTAAAAGCCCTTCATTGAAGAGGTTCTTGCCCTAGTGGGTGGGATAGTTGAATCACTGCAATTGGACTAGTCAAGTGCTTAGCTGACATGGAAATGAAGCCTTTCTCCCTCTCCCGACATAGTACAAACCAGCTATTAACTCTCTCATAGTTCCACATATTTCTCCTGCTTGGCTTGTATCACCTTTGTGCTTTTATATTTATTCTGTATAAATATATTTAGTACCCGTCTTTTCCATTAGTCTCTCTGACTAATGAAGGAAGGGCAAGACCATGTTTGTTTTTTATCATGATGATCTTCTTACATCTAGCAGAGATTGGCACAAGTAGGTACACAATAAAAGTTTCTTCAATGGGTGAGTCAACCAAGAAGAGAAAACCACAAATCTATTTCAAGGAACCCCCAAACCAACGATTCATTGGAATGCCACTGAGTCTTGAAGGATGAAGAGGAGGTGACCAGTGGAGAAGAATGGGGACACATTAAGAAATGTAGAGTATTGATGCGTGGTTGCAGGAGGGAGATGAGGTAGTTAGAGTTTTGTGAGAGGAGATTTGTGTGGAAAATAAGGCTGAATTGAAACCCGGAACCATGGTCTGAGGGTCTCATATGCCCTTCTCATAGGTTTGGATTCTCCCCTCTCTTAAGGGGGAAAAAAGAAGGGAATCAATTAGACTCTGTGGCTATAGGAATGAATATGATTTTTCCTGTATTACTGAGAGGGTTTTCTAATACTTAAATTTTGAATTCTGACAGAATAAAGATAGATTCTCCCAACTGTGGTTTTGTGTTTTATTTCCTTCTATGGCATCTCTATTTCCACTTTGTGGCTGTGTTTACATGTTTCTGAAACACTTGTCTATACATTCTTAAATGATTGTACTACATCATCATCACCATGAACATGTAGTGTCAACCACAGGCTAAATACTAAGGTTGTCATATTTCAGTTTTTACAACTCAGTTAGTTGTCCAGTTGTTTTAGAGAGGCTTGGTTTTTCACCTTTTTATCCAGGTATTCAGAGCTACACAACCATTTCTGTACAATGCCATTTTTCATAGAGGCAGCAAAGCCCCTTTTTTTTTCATTATTATTATCCCTTTGGAAACCAATGATTTGTGCCAAAGACAACTCTCTTCATATTATTTTACCCTGAATAGAATGAAATTGGTTAGGAGTTCTGCCCCCGAGGAAATATCAACGTCTCCATACATACTCATTTACAGTTTTAAAGTTTACTCTCTTATCAGATTTCCTTTCATTTCCTACTGGGGCAATGTGAGCAGAACTCAGGGAGAGGCAAAGGATATGCTGTATATCTTTTCGAATTTATGATTAAGAAGGTCACATATACATTTTTAAACATATTCCTTTTTGATAATAAATGAAGAATAAAACTTCTAAATGTCATCAGTAGCAGAATTACTCTTTTTTCTTTCGTTGGCGTTCTCCTCTCCCTGTCTGATTGCCTGCCGGTGGTTAGAAAAAGCACGACTGATCTGATGATGCTTCATTTCTTGTTGTTTTTCTATTTGCCCGGAATAGTTTCACTAGTGGAACAACATGCCTGGGGCCAAAGCATTGTAAGCAAAAGATGCATTCCTATTCCTGAGTCCTCTGCTTTCCCCTGGCCAACAGGGAAAATAAAAAGATGAAGAATTCCATTTGTAGGCTGGATTTGCATTCAAATTGTGGTCAAATGAGGGAGGTCAAATCTCTTCTCTTCTTGGTGGGGATCTCCTGGATCCAGAGTCGCTCTCCCTGCTTCTCCACTCTGCTCTCTGCTTAGGGAGCTGGAGCTCAATGGACTCCAAGTCTCTGGCTTCCAGTTGGGTTTAGCTAATGAAGGTCACTGTAGGAGGTCAGAATGAGAGGAGAGGATGTAGTCAGGGCATTTATGCCTCCGTTTTCCCCCTTGTGAAGTCATCCGGGATGAGTGGGCTTCTTCAAGAGAAGAAGCCCACTTCTGTGCAGGTAGCCTTCATGACCCTCTCTTTTTAGGTTCTGGTCACTATCACTACTTTCTCTACTTTCCTTCTGGACACACGGATGATAAACAGCTCTCCTGTCACCATGTTATATGTGGGGTTCCTTGACACCCTTCTCACTTTTGTCAGTAGTCCTTTTATACAGAAAATCTTCACAAATCATCCCCATTTGTGTGTGCCTTTGCCTTTTTTTTTTTTTTTTGTGCAGTCTCCACTTACATCAAGGGACCCGTGCAAAGGAGGATACTGTCACACAGTTGAACTAGAATTGATCCTAGATGAACTCCCCTAAAGTACTTCTAAGTCTAGGTTCATTCTTTCATTTAATACCTATGACAAGGAGATCATTATCTCTTAAAACTGTCTATTTGGTGATCAGGTGGGCTCAACTTTGGAAAATTATTTCCTGCAATGCACTGAATTTGACCTCTCTGGGATATCTGTTCTTTCTGTGTTAAGATACAAGTGGCCAAGATTAAATTTGCAGACAAGTTCTGTAAAAATGCAGCAAGAGACTTGGAATATTTTACCCTCAGTTTATTTAATGTGCATCACGTGACCTTTCACATCACAAGAACATAATAACTCCATCTAGATGCATAAATGTTGGGATCATGTTGGGTTTTTAGAAATATGTGAAGAACTGTCATATGTAAGAGAGGCTTGTCATGTTTTTATATTTCTTATGATGCTCTAAAATGAATCAGTTAAAGTTTAAGAGAAGTAGAATTTAAGCTCTCCAAATGATTGTTTTTTGGCCCCCCAAATGATCCTAATTTACACCAGAGTTTGAAAACCACTGCTCTGAATTAGTATTATTATAAATGCCCATCTGGTTCTAAGGGTCTATTCTTTCTATGAGAATAGCTACACATCAAGTTCAGCTTTAACTTTTCCTCTTTTTAGCTATAAGACTAACTAACCTCCACTCTCACTCCCCAACAACCACCAGCCCTTGTTTCAATCTACCATTGTTTGGTGGGTTATTTCATAAGCCCAGCCCCTGAGAAAGGCCAGACTCCATTTAAATCTCATTCAGAGCCAGGGGAACTGAAAGATCGATCTTGCCTCGCCCTGCCTTTGATGGGAGAGCAAGGGAAGCATCACACAAGTCTTTTTGCTTTCCCATTAAAAAAGTTCAACTGAAAAACACACTCATGTTTGGGGATGAGGCAGGATGAGCCTCGTGTTTCTGAGTAAATGGAAGACACTGACGATTTCAGGAGGACTTGGGTTTATTCCACCTTGACTCTATTTCTGGAGTCTGAACCAGGTTTGGGGATTGAGGATGATGGGTCGGGAGTCAGAGCAATCTGGTCTTCCCAATGCTGTAATGCAACTGGCACCATCTGACTGTGATTTTTCCCCTTGCACATGTCCCAAAGGAAGCTGGCCAAGAAGCAGAAGGAGACACAGAGTGGATCCCAAAGGGAGATGGGGCCCGTGGCCTCGGCGGACAAACCCACCACCAAGCTCAGCACCAGCCGAAATGATGAAGGCTTCTCCTCTAGCTCTCAGGACGTTAACGGATTCAGTAAGTTGAGCCAACTCAGGGGAAGGGGACATCCGTGGTCCAGCTTGACCCTGGTACCTCTGCTGTGGATGCCTGACAGTGGTCAGGTGCTGTAGAATGTGGGGTTGGCATCCTTCCCAAGGATGGTCCAAGATGAAAGTTCTCCCTGACAAAAACTTGGGGCCGCCTATCCTGAAGTGAAAAGGAGAATTTGAGAATCTACCTCAAAGCAGATGGAAATGGGAGCAGGCCATTTTAACTGCTTGTGGACATAAATATAGACAAGTTTAAACTAATAATTTTAAAAAAGTAATTTAAAAAAGGGGGAGGACATGGTTATGTCCTTAAGGAGAAAAACATGCCATATTGAATTGAGTGGCTGACAGTTTTTAAAACAGTGTTTCACATAAACCACGTAAGGTAGATGAGTCATGTATTAGCACTGTCTCTTTTTTAAATGCTTAGGACACTGAGTCTCAGAGAAGCAACTTCTCCAAAGTCCCATGGCTGATGGTAACATATCCAGACCCAAAAGCTGTGCCTCTCAAACCTTGGCCAGTTCTGAGTTATGGCCAATGTTCCAAATGGCATTTAGTCAAGAGCACCTGAGTCCTCACGCAGAGTTAATACAGGATCCCAAGACGTGACTAAGATTTTAGGGTTAACCCTGTCTGAGGACAGCTGCCCAGTTGGTGACCTGAAGTTACCTTGGAGATTACACTCAACAGAGCTAACTGTTGTTCTCATCTTTCTGTAAGCCAGTTCTTTTCCTAGGTTTAATAAAAGTTCTGGATAGGTACCCCCAGCCTCTGGCCCAAATTAAGGAATGCAGGAAATCTGAAGGAAAGTGGGCATGGACAAATGACCTCCATGTACTGTGTCAATGGCAGATGGAAGAAACCACATTTTGTAAAAATCACTTTAGATATGATCAGTTTGGTATGATGGGGATCCATGAGAGGACAAGGAAAAAAGGAAAGATTTACTGACCACCTCCCTCCTCACCACAACCAATATTATTGTCCCCATTTTATAGATAAGATATCCAAGGCTCAGTGTCTAATTGACCTTCCCAGAGTTCCACAGCTCGTACCTGATGGACCCAGGACCTGAGGTGACTCACACCTGTGATTGCTGACCTCCAGCACAGAACCATCCCGTCTAAGGCAGATTTCAAAATATGCATATCTGGGCCCCACACCTTACTCACGAAATCAAAATCTCCTGAGTGAAGAGGGGTAGGAAGGCAAAGAGGGCTAGGATGGGATGTGGATTTTACAAAAACCACTCAGGACTCATAGGCACCTCAGTTAAGAAGACTGAAAACAATGGCTTTTTCAAACATTGACGTGCTGCCTTGGGAAGAGAGATTAGTTTTAAACCTATAAAAAAAAATAGTGGAAAATAGTAAAATAAATACTCATATGTTCATATTTGTGATATGTGCACTTCCTCTTTCTCACTCTCTCTCCATATATATATATATATATATATATATATATATATATATATATATATATATATTTTTTTTTTTTTCCTGAACCACTTAGAAACACTCTACCATGTATTTCCTATGATCTAGGACAGCGTTATCATCACCACAGTAAAATTATCCCACCCAAAAAATGTCACCTTATTTCAGTGTCTAATATATCGCCCATAGCTGAATTTCCTCAATAGCTTTAAAATTTGTTGTTGATGATGATGATGGTGATGATTTTAATCCAGGATCCAATCAAGGTTACCCACATTATATTTGGTCATCATGTCCCTTCCACGCCTTTTATCTAGAACAGCCCTCCCACCTTTATTTGATCTCTCAGGATGCTGACATCTTTTAAAAGCTTAGGCCAGTTGTCCCACTGTGTGTTCCACAATCCAGATGTATCTGACTTTTTTCATCATAATCACATTCAGGTTTAACATAGGTGATATTGTATACTTTCCCTTGTATCATGTCAATCAACACATGCTATCACCTTGCCAGTTATTGGCAATGCTAAGTCTGAGCACCTCTTAAGGTTGAATAGCAGCTTTTAAAGACAAAGCCTAATGGCAATACTAATTATTTCATGAGCAAATATTTAACTTCCATTTTTCTCAGAGTACAGAGCAAGTTTACAGTCTGCCTAACCACAAAGCCAGCTCTTTTTCCATCCTCAACTCAGGTGAATTGCTGGGATTCATGCATTCCCTAGGGACCAGGAAAAGGGGATATTGACATAAGCCAGGAGAAATGAAAGAGGGCTTGGCAAGAAAATGGATTTGGTGTGTCCTTAAAGAAAGCCCCATCCAGAGCACCCCAAGCCTCTGACTGTGTTAACTTGTCACTGACTCTGCTGCTTTTTGGCCCAAAGGCAAGGAAGTTTATTAGTAAGTGTAGCTGATAGGACATACTGACCACATGCTACCCATTCACCCAAACCCTTTCCTGTGCAGGCCAGCCTCTTGTGCACTTTTTTTTTTTTTTAATTTTAAAAAGATGTCTGAGAAGACTCTGACTGCCAAAAAGATTATGGTCAAAGATACGTGACAATCTCTGTGACCTTCAAAGTTGTAGGTATTTGATGTTAAGCTTTCTGATTTGAAGTGAAAATCTGGGTAACACCACTTTCTTGGATTTTGAGGGCAAATGTTACTACCATTCTCCTCCTTTAAAAGGAAAGCACCCAAAAATTAGATAGATTAACCATCCAGAGAGGAGCAAGAAACATGTTCTGTAGAATCTAATTATATGTTTTAAAGTCCAGAGACAGTATTTACAAATGATTGATATGTATTTTATATATATGTACACACAGACATAGATATATACACATGTACACAGACATATATATATATATATATATATATATATACATTCATTTTAATGATATTGCTGTTTAAAAGGCAGAAAAAACATATTTCATTTGACGTTTTAGTCAATTATTAAGAAATTTTGCATTTGTTTGAATCAACATTTTAGGATTTTATCTATGCATAGAGTCCTTGGGCTACAGCCACAAACATGTCCTGCGGATTCGTTTGGATGCCTTAGGATGCAGCAGGTACCTTTTGAAATGTCTTGTGGAACCACTAGAATAAGATTTGAGGGAGAAAAAGAAAAACTAAGTAATGCTTACACTGGAGATGTAGAAATTGCTTCTGAAATCACCCTGATGTATGTAAAATTGAATCCATTTTCGAAGCATTAGGGAAGTGACTGTCTAGCTTCTGCATCATCTTTAGGAGACCCTAAGATTATTTGCAAATGTTGAGGAAGCATTAAGAGAGGCGGAATAGATGTCACATTGGGCAAGATTATAGAAGAACGTACCCTGAATAATTATTTTGTTATTGAACAGGTGGGCCCTGACCTAAGCAAACTCTTCTGCCTCTCCATGCATAGGTTTATTTTCTGGGGTTTTCTATTCCAAATCACTGCTAAATTATGCAACCTTTATTCAGCCAATTTTGTGTTAGGAAGAGCAATCTTTAGGTGGCAAGAGTTATGGGGTATTGTAGGTTTAGGCCATTGCTTTGAAATGCTTGGATATTCTTGAATCAAGAAGTGCATGTCACATTTCAAGGACAGAGTGCATTGTTTTCAGTTTAAAGAAATGCTGGCTTTAATTAAGTTACCTGATTTTGAGCTTATTGCCCTGTGTGCCTGATTGTTATTTTTTTCTGAGGCCTTTTACTCATTAGGAACATTTTTTGAGTCTTTCTTCTGGTGCTTTCTTTTTGTCGCCATGCTTAATTCTTCTTTATATCTTTTATTCATAGTGTTATCTTCTCCTTGTTCATTTTCAGTCCAAGTCAAATGCTTCCAAACAAATCCCTGTTGAATTCCTATGAAATGGGCTTTGGTTGTCTACCCTTCCCATAATGGCATTTGACAGACTCACTTGCCCATTGAGTACTGTTAGTTAACTCCGTCCTCCCTTTTATGCTGCCATTCTATTGAATAGTTCCACATGCTTCCAGCCTGTTGAACAGTTCCACATCTGGTGGGTGAAGGCAATCCACCTCTAATGGGCATCACACCCTGGGCCTTCAAGTTCTCTGCTAAGTAGGGCAGCAGGCATGGTTGAGACCTTGGAGGTGAGAGTCAATGACCATTTTCTCAGCACTTAGTCCATACCTGTCCCTGAGTCTCAGGCACAGTTTGGGGAAGGGGACGATTACAACAATAAATAAAATGGAGCATCTTTTCAAAATAATGTATTTTCCTAGTTGGAAGTTATCCATCATTTACAAAAGTCCTTTTGCTAAACACTGGAGCCATCGGTCCTTATTCCTGCACTATGAGATGTCTGCTAGGTTTATTATTACCCTCATTCTACAGATGATGAAACTGAGGTTCAGAGAGAGTCCAGGCCACAGGCATTTGTACAATTATAATAAGTTTCTTCTGACATAAGTTAGGTTCTATCCACCTAGTTCTGCAAAGAATTTGGGAGATACCCAATAAAATTACCTACAATAAAATAGTTATAAGAGAAATAAATAATCAGAATCAGAAAAACATAAATGAAGACAAGGAGGTCAAGGCCAGGTCATACTGAACTGTAATTATATTATGTTAAACAGTAACCGAAGCATACAGGCTGGTAATGTTCAAATTCCAATTTGGCTCTGAGCTTCCTAGTAGCAAAAGAGAAAGATAACTTTTATTGGCACCTACTATGTGCTAGATCATATGCTTTATACAAATCCCACTCTTAAGCCTTCTAGAAACTTTATAAATTAAATTTTAATCTTATTTCATAAATGAGCAAACTAAAGTAAACAAGCCCAAAGTCACACATGTAAAGAGTAGGGATGGGATTGAACATCAAACAGAGTTCTCTGACACCAGAACCCATGTTCCTTCTCCTGTGCCATCAATGGTATCTCACCAGTCACTGGTCTCACTGAGAGAGAAGTCAGCTCCACATCTCTCCCAATCGTCAGCCAGCTTTTCTACTGTGTGGGCAGAAGCTGCTAGTATAGCTGTGCCCTGCACAGAGGCCTGGGGCTAGACACTGGCAATGAGCCAATCAGATTTGCATACGGTGCCAGACTCTCTGATAAGCATGCTCAAATATGGCATCTTAGTCCATCCTCACAGTAATTCTATACCGTTGGTATGTTTATGAAACCCATTTTACAGTGGAGAAAAGTGGTGCTCTGAGTTAGTAAAAGACCTTTCTTAAGCCACATGATGTATAGATACTGCGGTCTGGAACCCAAACCAGATGTTCTACTTTCAAAACTAAGCACCTTTGTCTTTCCTTTAACCTTTAGTTTTCTCTCCACCACAGAGCTGGGTGAAGGAGAGAAAGGAGACCAAGGTCAATAGTCTTGCTGTCTGGGAGGATGGTATCTCCTCTGGGTTCCTCTATTTTAGAGCCCAAAACTCATGTGGCAGGAAGGCAGCTGCCCAGTGGATGCTCTCAAAGGCAGGATCTGTGGGAACTGTCCCACCAGGAGCTTCTTAGCAAGTGGAACTGTAGACCAAGGGTCTGATCCTCAGGCATTCCTGAGCTAGACCAAGCCCTGGATAGATAGAGAGATGAGCATAGAATGGCCCCTCCCCACAGAGAGCTTGCAACCTGGCTGGGGACACACGTGGTCCAGCAGTGAACATCTTTGCACAGCCCAACAAGGACTACAGTAGCAGCCTGCAAAAAGAGCCACGGGGCCCTTCTCCTAAATTTGTACCTCCAATGTGACCAAATATGTATGTGGTAGGCAGCACACAGTAGACTCAGGAGATATTTGCTGTTGAGAAGGAGGGTGAGGCCTGAAGCCTGGTATCCTCCCTGTCTTTCACCCACAGACCTCATAAAAGGATTTCCTTGCAGGCAGATCAGGAAATGTTCAAGCTTGATACCCCCATGGGGTGGTTTAACAGAGATGAGGCAGGCAGAGGGAAGCATCAGACAAAATTTTAACCTGATTATTTTGGGAACATGTTATATAACTAAAACAATTCAAATGCAGAAGACAGACCATGACTTTAAAAATGTAGTGAAGATTGGCTGGGTTATGGTAAACTTCCGAGGAAGATCCTTTAACCCTTTCAGGAGAATGGTGAGCCAGCCAAAGAAATGGATCTCTGACCATGACCTTCCCTGACGAAGCTATGGACTTGATGATATGCAATGTTAAGGATGACTAATGATACCTTCCCTTGGTTTAGGAGCTTCTCTGGGGTAGTTATTTTGCTAGGTACTATTCACATATTATCTGTAATCTTCAAAACACTGCAACCGGGTAGGAATTACTGTCTTGATGTCATAAATAAGGAAACCCAAGCTCAGTGAAGTTAAATATATTTCTGCTGCCCTATCTTTGCAATACTCCAACTTGACCTTTCCCCTTTTTCTTAAAACCTTTCAGTGGCTCCTCACTTCCCAAGAGGTAAAGGCTAAAACTCTAAGAATGGCTTCCTGAGCCCTTCATGGTTACTGACCAGTACACACTCTGACCATTGCCCAAGTCTCGGCCCATGTGACACTCATTAAGATTTGTTTGAATGTATGAATGAATGAATGATGAGCTGGAATTCAAACTAAGATATTCTAGCTCTGGCTTTTCTGGTAGTGAATCCTGTCTTCTTTTAAACTGAAATCCCGCTCTCTGTAACTTCCATGCGTTCATTGCTGTTTTTGCAAACAACTATGTACTGGTCAGCAATCATATGCTGGCCCTTGTCTGCCCTCTGGTGTCACACAGGGTAATGAAATCAGACTTCTGTTTCTTCATCTCCCACCCCTCCCTTAGCTATTGGACTGCTGCACCTGTGGCTCTGTGAGTTTTCCCCTCAGGCTAAGCAGCCCCCACATTAGCCATCAGACTTCTTCAGGATACATTTCTGTTTTCCAATCTGCTCAGAATTTTGATTGACACTCCTCTCTCCATTTGGTTCATGTCCTTGGAGTGTCCAGTTTCCAAACCAAATTGACCCTCTCCACTCAGCCGAATTACTAGAAGCTCAGAGCATGGCCATCTACCTCACACTGGATTTCAAACCTGCATTTGGAAGACACTGCTTATGTTTGAATTAACCTCCAAATGTCTGTCACATACCTGCCTAATGCGAAACTCATAGCTTCCAACTCAGCTGCCTCAATCAGCCTAGATGAAGATGAATTTGGGGGCCCAGTAAAGGACTTTATATTTGATCCAAGCTGTGTCTTCTTGTTACATTTGTCCCTGTTATCCCAGCATAATGAGATTTTTTTTTATTTCTGATTATTTTAGCCAATGAGTTCACTTAATCCTCCCAATTTGGGGCCTCAAAATATATTAATAATGAATATTTATAAGACCTGTTATCATCTATTGAGTATTAATTATGAGCCCATTTCCAGCTGAGAGTTTTATATGTATTATCTTATCTCATTGGTATGTTGGGAGGATTAAATGAGTGTTACAAATAACCCTCATGATTTATAGGTGAGGAAACTGAGGTTTAACCAGTAAGGAACTTGCCTAAGTCTTCATAGCTTTAAAGAGCAGAACTGGAACTTGGCCTACAGCCAAGACTGCTCCACTATATTACCCTCTGTAAGGTAAATATTACTATTCCCATTTTGTAGAGAAGATACTGAAAGTCACGGACATTGAGTCATTTGCTCAAAGCCATAGCTCTTAAAACGTGGTCCCCAGATGAACAGGATCAGCATCACCTGAGAACTTTTTGGAAGCAAATTATTGGTTCCTACTCCAGACCTACTGAACCCAAAATGCATTGCTTTAAACAAGCCTTCCAGATGATGCTGACACACATTCAGGTTTAAGAATCACTAGCTCTTGCTAAAGCCCAGGACTGTCAGACTCCAATGCCCTAGTTCTTCATGTGCCAGCACACTGGGAAAGAAAGGCCCTACCTGTCCCTTTCTGAGGGTGGATGCACCAAGAAGACACTGCCATGTGGAGGTGCTAGATCTGAAGGCTGCTAAAGCCGGTATGTAGCTGTGAGGGTTGCCAAGCCCAGCAGATACCCTCTCAACCATCTCTAGAACTTTCTCTCATTTTGTATGAACAGCAAACATCCTAAGAGTCAGAATGTAAGGGATGGAAATTTACAAGGAAAAGCAATCATGAGTCACACAGTGAAACCAAGAGCTCGAAGAACATCGTGAAGATAAATTTTTAAAAATGCACAAAATTCTGTTTGCAGGGACAATTATATTTTCTGGTTGCTCCTGTATTACATTGAATCTAGGAGAAGAATTGAATATTACAAGCTTGCTCCCTCCAGTTTTACTGAATATTTTACAAGGATTATTGGATATTTTGCAATTATCCACTTGGCTGACAGATTATAGGACACACTTATTAAGTTCCTGGCAACCCAGAGTTGAATGGAATTGTTTATTCCGTGGAAGTGCAAAATGGAAATTTAAGTGGCCTTGGGAAAATAGACACATTGTCCATCAGAAACACTAAGAAGTTAAATTAAGGCAAGTGTCATGATATTAGATTTAAAGAGGAATATAATAGATTATCAAAATTAAAAACTACCTTAGACACCATATGATCTAACTTTTCCTCTTAAAGATGAAGAATTGAGTCCCAGAGAGTTTTCTCAATGTCATTCATAGAGCCACTGGCAGAACCTAGGCTAAACTTGGGCACTAATCCTTGTCCCATGGTCTCCTTCAGAGGAAGGAAGTATGGTCACTAATGGTTTGTCTTCTAATCTTTTCTGTAGACCCACAATCTGATTTCTGCACAAACAGAATCTTCTCTAATTTAATTATACTTTTCATCTCCTGGTTATGGGAGTGACAGAGGTGTTTCTTTAAATATTCATTGAATGCAGATTAAGCTGAATTGTTGTAGGGATTGTAAAGATAAATAAGACACAGTGTCTGCCTTCAGGGATATTACTGTCCTCCAAGAGGAGACTTGTAACTGGATTAGTTTCAATAAGTGTGATAAGTTATAGAGAAAGGCATGCTGCCCCTGAAACATTGATTGGAGGTTCAGCCAGTGATTAATTCTGCCTAAATGAGTTAGACAATTCTATGTAAGGAAATGGATTTTGATTTAAGGAAGGTGCAAAAGGAAGATTGTCCCAGGTAAAAGAGACAAAGTTTTGGAGGTGTAAGGGGCATGGTGGCCTCAGAGGAGGGATCTTGGAGTATAGGGCACTCTGCTTTGAGCATATATGACCAGAGATGTGGCTGGAACAATAGCTGAAACCTGCCTGGGAAAAGACTTACATTTGTAGCCTACTTAAATCACTTTCCAGGAAGGGCAACCTATTCAGAAATTAGATTGATTTCAGTGTGCAGTGCCTTTGCATGTTGTTGGAGCCTGGCCTCATATTCTCTGCTGTTTGTATTGATTCAGCTTTGCATGGTAGATAAGTAGAGACTGCATTTTATCAGCTACAGACCTTTACTTTCTGAGCTGGCCCAGCCAGTCCTTTTCAATACCCTTTCAAAGAGACCTTAGTAAAGCTACAAAGCTGAAGTTGCTTTTGAACAATTTATGCCAGGCCACTATATCTTGAGAAGAAAATAGAACTGTTCTGTACCCCTCACAGGTGGTCCTGAATTACAACAGGGCACTTAGAAAGTGCTTGCTAAAGTAATCAGGGATAAAGAAGTGATGTTGAAATTGTAAATACGTGGTTGCTAGGTAGCAGAATAAACCAAGCTTAGAGACCAATTTTTTTTCCCCTCAGCTCAAAGCTACAGCCTTGATAAATTGTAAACACAGATAATAATTCTACTAGCTAACATTTTGGTGGTAATTACTGGACAAGGCACTTTATGTGCATCGTTTCATTTCATATTTTCAACAAGCCTGTGAGGCAGGTTATGGAAAGTGAGACACAAAGAACTTAAGTAACTTGCTGAAGAGCATACAGCTACCAAAAAGCAAACCCAGGTTTAAACCTGGGTTTATATGGTTGACTTATCAGCAGCCCATCCTTCTTGAAACACTTTCTTTACTTGACTTCTACTCTTTTGATTTTTCTCCTTCCTCCCCAGCCACTTCTTATCATGCTTTTTTTATTGGTTTCTCTTCGTGTTCCCAACCTCTAAACATTAAAGCATCCCCAAGCTTAGTCCCGAATCTTCTCTTTTCTGTTTATATTCATTCTAAGTGGGTGGTGATGACATTAATTGAGATAATGAGCACAGAAAAAGGCCAAATTTGGAGCAGAAGAGGGAGAATTGATCCAGATAGGTTAGATTTGAGGTGCTATTGAGTTATTGAAGACATGTCAAGTAGGCTGTTGAATCTTTGGGCTTGGAGTTCAGCAAAGGAGTCTGGCACAGAGATATAAACATTTGCTACCTTGTCTATATAAGGTGATTGAAGACTTTGCCATGAATAAAAAAACTGAGGCACTTCGAGATGAAGCACTTTGCCTAGGATCATTCAGCAAGTTAATGGATGAGCCAGAACATTGAAACAGGATTTACATGTTAAGAATGCCTATAGAATGTTGCCAATTAAAGCTGAGGGCAAAACAGGGGACTATATAAGGGGCTGTGTGAATGTGTTTCGATCACAGAAACTTATCATCATCTACCTGGACCCTCCGATGGAATTCAGAGTGTGTGAGGTGTTGGATGAGGTGGCCTCATGATTGTCTGCTCAGCCTGGATTATGATAGGATGTCAGTATTTAAAGCAGAATTAAATAGAAATTTCACAGAACCTGAAGTCTAATTTATCCGTTAGTGTTTGGGAGTGTGTCTACCTACCTTAGAAAGTCGATAAAGGAGTCATGGGATTGACTTTATCACAGAGGTTGGGGAGCTCACCTAAATTTCTTGCCCAGGTGGAAGATTGTCCCATTGCCCAAAGAGGAGGGTAACAGACATTAGACAGAAGATAGATATTTGGAAATGGAACACCTTTAGAAAGTAGCATTTGAGGAAGTGAGGAAAACGACCAGAGGGCTAAAGACTAGCAAAATCCCTCTGTCCTCTGTGTTACCATCAGCATCATTCTTTGGGTTGCCTGCCACATGTTTAGAGAGTGTTCTGACATTTGGTTACTCAGGCTGACTTCCAATAGGATGCTCTTCACTGTATTGAGAGAACTACCCCAACCACAGTTAAGACATCTCTAGCCCAAACCTATGTCTAGAGTGGGTAGATGTCAAGTGAAGATCTCCCAACCCAAATACTGAGTGTTAATGACACAAACAAGAAAAAGGCAGTTCTACTCTCAGAAAGCTCATGATGAGATAGTGAACACAGACAACAGCAATATGACATGATATAGTAAAGTTACATGTAGAAGTTGCTAGGGGAGAGGTGTCTGGTGAGAGGAAGCTGTCCTGGCCATTAACCATGTGATTCCTCTCTCTTCTGCTGCTTTACTTCTCACCACACCATGTGAGCTAATTTATGGAGGCTGGAAACGAAAATAAAAATTCAATTTCTTGGCACTAAAACAGAGGGAGATATGTTGGACATAATAGTAAAGATACATTCAGCAGAGATACAATATAGATTAATCTTGACATGTTTCTTTTACTTACCCTTTGCATCCAATTCAACACCAAGTTTTTATTATCCTACATTTTCAGTATACCTAGAACTCTTCCATATCTTCTGCCTCCATCTTTGTCCAAGTTACCATCAACTCTTTACTCAATAAGATCTATAGCCCTAAATAACCCTCATATTTTTTCTTGTCATTCTCTGGTCCATGCTCTTCTTAACATCTAGGGAGATATATATTTAAGGCAAATCTGAACATGTTGCCTGATTCCTCCCTGGCTTAAGACAAAACTATGGCTTCTGATTGTTCGTAAGCTATAAACCATTCTGACCATACTTACAGGTCTTGCCCTGCCATCCTCTCCCAGGATCTCACATCTCACCGCCCCTTCCACTATGAGCTCCAGTCATGCTACCCTCTTATCTTGGTGCTTTGCTTTTTCCACACTCCATCCACCACAGGGCTTTTGTTCATGCTATTGCTCTGTCTTGAGCAGGGTGGGCAAACTACAGCTGCATAGACCAAATACAGCACACTCTGTTTTTATAAATAAAGCTTTATTGGAATGCAGCCAGGCGTATTTGTTTAAGAATTGTCTCTATATAGCTGCTTTTGTGCTATATCAGTAAACCTAATTGCTACAGAAACCATGTAGTCCACAAAACCTAAAATATTTACTTTCTAGCCATTAACAGAAATGATTTCCAATTCCTCATCTAGAGCACTGGCTATACACACACTCCCTAATTTACCCATTTAAATCTCAGCTCATGGATTTCTTCTATTCTTGATCCCTTTCTCCCCAGAGCAGACTGGATTTCTTTGTTAGGAGCTATCCCAGAATTTTGTTCCCTTTCTCTCTCAGCACTGACCTCATTTTCCAAATGTGTTTAAGGTCCAACCCCTCTGACAGGTATCAAGCTCCAAGAGGGGAGGACCATGTTTTATGTTTTGCTCACTACTGTATCCCTAGCAAATAGCACGGAATGTAGCACAGGATGTCCAAGAATTCTTGTTTATTATAATGGATAAATGGATGGATGGATAGACAGATGGGATTCAAGCATAGCAACCCTATATGCAAAGTCAGAATAAAAAGGAATAATCAGAAATACTGTTACAGTTGATGCTACATACTATTGTCCTCTTTTCTGCACCCAGGATAGAGTGAAGAAAGAGAGTGGAATCAAAGAATGTTTCTTTGCCAGTCAGATGATACATAGATTTTAGCATGTCTCCCACCCCTGCCACCAATCTTTAGTCTGCCAACACTGAAGGGAACCCTTGTTATGGTTCCTGCAAAACTGAGAAATGTTATTCAAAATATTCTCAACAAGTCAACCATTGGCTGGTCTTGTAATGTGATCCAGTTGTTCTTCCAATCATAAGAAAAGGAAAGAGTAGCAGCTGGTGGTCTTCAGACTCAGCTGGGCTGCTGTCTGACTCTGCCAGTGGAAGGAGCAAGAAAAATAATAAATACAGGAAACAGATGTAACAACAGATTATAGTTCTCCATTTGGCCAAATGGCCTCATAAGTGGCCATGGGGACATCAGTTAACTGGGGAGGTTTGGGGAAACAAAGAGCACCTGTTACATGGGTCCAACTTTTAATCTCTTGGAAATCTGGCTTCCCCATACCACTGTCCTACAAGCTGAGCTGTTTCTTTAGTTATTGAAACTCAACTTATTAGGTAAAAAGGAAGGGGTTTGCATCATATTGGTTTACTAGGTGAGAAGAAGCCAAGATGAGTTGATAGACTATCAGAAATAAATGGAAATAGGCTTCTTGGGCAGCTTCAAGATCATCAAAGAAAATATCATGGAGAAGTTGAATTTTAAAGGATGACATCAGAATTTGTCAAGGCAGAAGAAAAGAAACATATTACTGTTTTTTATTTGTTACAACACACCATGTCAACACTTAATGGCATAAAACAACAACTGCTACATTTTGCCCACAATTCTATGGGCCAGGAGTTTGGGCAGGGCACAGAAAAGATATCTTATATCTTTATTAAAATGGGGAAACTCAGGTGGAATGAGTTGAATGGCTGAAAATAACTGGAACAGCTAGCTCTCCAAGGGCTATGACTGAGGCTTCCATTTTTCTTCAAGTGGCATCTGCTAAGGATGGAATGCTCAAATGGCTCTTTCATTTGTATATCTGGCCCTTTTGTTGAAATGACTAGAATATCTGGAAGTGGCTGGCATTGTCCTCTTCCTATACATCTAACATAAGCTTCCTTGTAGTATGGCAGACTCATGGCAATCATACTTCTTGCATGATGGCTGACTTCCTCAGAGCAAGGGTTCCAAGAAAGCCAGAAAGAATACCAGTCTTTTTAAAAACTGGGTCCATAACTGACCAGCATCACTTCTGCTGCATATTATTATTAAAAGCAGTCACGGGCCAGCCTAAGAGAGTGGAGAAGCAGATTCTACCTTTCAATAGGAGAAGAGGCATGTGCCTACAGAAAGGGAAGGTATTTATGGTAGTCATCTTGAGACAAAGTACCACACTTTTCTAAAAGAAGAGAAATGTACAAGGGCACAGAGGTGTGAGAAAATCTCCTTGTCCAATACAATCAAGAATGAATAGGAAGATTTCAAATCTCCACTTTCCACTTCAGTTAGTGATAACTCCTTTACTAGCACATGGTTCACCAGGTTCTCTGAAGATTTTCAGAATCTGGAAAGAACTTTTGCTCTCTTCTTTGTGAGTGTAAATGTATTCCCTAAAATACAGTCTAAAAGACATCGATAATGTTAACTTCTCTCTAGGGCTTGAGAGAGAATGTGGAAGGTGGGGAGAGAGGGTCTCTTGGTCGCTGTCCAAGGTGCTGATCCTCCTGTGGTCAGGGTGACCCTGACTTTTTTTCTCAGAAAGTCCCTTCTCTTGGATGTGTAATTATGAGTGTTTTGCCTGCTCCATAGGGTTCAGTGGTGGGAGATGAACCTGGAAAGGTAATTGAGAACTGAATCTTAAAGGATCTCAAAAACTATAGTTAAAATATTGTTTTCTGCAAGAAGCTAACACAAATTTTAAGAGGAGAAGGGGCAATGCTAAGCTCAACTTTAAAAAGATTGTCCTAATGACAGTGATGAGAATGTATTGTAGTGGGAGTTAATAAGGCTAATAAAAAATAAGTATTGTTTCTGCATATATCCAGTTCAAGGAAAATGACAGCACAAAATACTGGTACATCTGGAAATTTTATTGTACACATACATCCACACTCAAACCCACACATACTTGGTTACAGAAGTAACAGCCCCTGTAATGCAGTTGGTGTGACTCACTCTTTGTAATGAAGCAGGTGGCAGAGAGAAAGTGCTCTACAGCATTCCTTTCTCGGAACTGTTGTTAAGTCCACAGGCATTGATTCAATCTCCCTGCTGGTTCCATATTTTCTTAATTAGTCAATATTTTGATGGTTTGATGCCTGGGAGTATTTGGACACGTTTGATTTTTTAAATGGCTGTCCTTATTCAGTTAATGTCTCATTGGGCTAGTTCAGTTTTTCCAAGGTGAAAACCCCTTTCATCTTAAGGGCCTTTGATCTAGGTTAGATGAAATTCCCTCTGATCTACAGATGTGACAGAGGCTCAGAAAGTAAGAGAGTCATTCCAAACTAGCAGAGTCACTTCTGCGCCTGCAGCAGTGAAGACTCATGTGGTCCTCCACTGAGTCTTCAGCCAGATGTGCCCTAGCAAATGCACGCACTTGCAGTTCTGATCCCTAGGCGCGCTCTTATTAATATCCATTTTTATTCTGTCCTATCATTCTCCTTCCAGACTGATCCATCAGCAGAGGTTTACCTAATAATTCAATGTCATTATCATGTTTCACTTATAAAATAGCTACTTGCCTAGTCTTCTCTGCAGTTTTAAAATGTAAATCACACTATGCCACTGCCCAACTAACAGCCTGTCACAGGCTCCCCGTTGCCCTCAGAATGAAGTTAAAATGCATCTCATGGCCTCTATGGCTGAGAATAGTCTCATTCCTGTGTATATCTTTGTTCTTATTTTTGGCCGCTCTCTGGGTTGCTTGCTATAGTCCAGTCATATTGACTTTTTTTTCTATTCTTTGAAAACACTGAGTATTCTCCAACATATGGCTTTTGTTATTCTGTTCCTTCTTCCCAAAACATTTTCTCTACCATTTATTGTTTGTCCCCTACTTATCCTTCATAACTATGATTCACTGTCATCTTTCAAGGGCTTCTCAAACTCTAATCTAAATAGTGACCTTTTTTTCCTAATAGTGCTATGTTTTAGTACCTCATAGCCTGTATCACAATTTTCGTGGGTGCAAATGTTTATTCACTCAAGAGTTTCTTGGTTAATGTCTCCCTATTCACTAGACCATAAGTTCCAAAGTGCAGAGACCACTTTTGTTTGGTCTGTATCCCTGGAGGCTAACATGGCACTTGGCATATCTCAGATGCTTGGTCAGTATTTGTTGAATGAATCATTATGTTAATTTTGTGATCAAGATGGAGCACAATGATTCCGTTTTTAACTCTTCTGTATTTAACCTATTGTTCTTATCCATTGCTGTAAAAATGAGAACCTGCAGGCATGGAGATGACTAAGGATACTCTTAGGGTTTGATGCCATGATGGAGATGGGGGGACCAGGGAAGAAACCATTGTGCTGGTCTGAGAGAGACATATGGGGTGCACTTTGAAACGTCATTTCTTAGGAAGTCCTAACCTAAGTATTTTTGTCTTTATCATTAATTCTAAAGGCTTCATTATCAAATACTGGCTTTCTTGGGCTCCATTATTCAAAGCAGGCCTGGCAAATGGAAGGAATGCCCTTTAGAATGATTTTGTGGTCCCTGCTGCCCCTACTCTCTCTCCAGAGGGCTCTCCTGCCCCCTTTCTAGTCACTGCTTCTTCAATTTTATTCCCTTGTGGATTTTCCTTGTGGGAAAATATTAAAAGTCAGCTTGTCCTTATTAAGGGATATACCTCCTTGGCTTTAAAGAGGAAAATTAAAAAATAATAATAATAACATTGATTGAGCCCTAAATGTGTGCCAGAAAAAAATACAGAGTGTTGTACATATGTTATATCCTTTAATCTTCACAACCTACAAAGTAACAGTTATTTGTATTAGGCCTTTTTCATGAGTATAGAGATAGGGGCTCAGAGAGGTTAGGTAATTTGCTCAAGGTCACATAGCCAGCAAGTGGTAAATCTGCGATTCAGACCTAAACTTTTTCTTGCATATGATCTTACTACTTTATTCTACTCTCCCCCCCCAAAAAAAAAAATGAGATATGCAGACACTTTTGAGGCCACTGGGAGAATGATATACTTTGATACTGACATCTTCAAATCCCAGGACATAGGCTGTTTCTTACTCCATTCCTTTCTAAGATTACACTACTCTCGTCAGTGGTTAAAATATAACAAGATTCAGAATGCTGCTGCCAGTCACTCATTCTGTAGTTTTGTTCATCACCTACTATGTGCTAGACATGTTATGTGTTCTCATGTTACATCAGTGAATAAATCAGAAAAAAATCTCTGTCTTCATAAAGCTTACACAGTACTCATGGTAGGGAGTGGAAGAGGGAGACAGGAAATAAACAGTGGATAATAAAAGATAAGAAAATTATATGGTGTTATAGAAAATGATAAGTGCTGTGAAAAAATTAAACAAGATAAGTGAAATTGGGAGTGATAAGTGGGGGAGGATCACAGTATTACAGAAGATGAAATTGAACCAAAGACTTAAAAAATGATGAGATGTGTGAGCCATGTCAGAAAAAAAGTGTTTGCTAGAGGCTCTCAAGGCAAGATTGTATCTGATATGTTCAAGAAAAAGCAAGGGAGCCGAGACCATGTTTTAGCTGTAAAGGACCAGAAAATAAGGTTTTAATAGTGAAAAAGCTGCACTATTTTTTGTTGGGACGTGGAAGTTCAAACCAGTGGACCCCATGAGAAGTATGGACTTCTCTGAATCAAGAACCTTCCAGAAGGCACTATTGTAAATGGGCTAATTCCAGATGGTTCCTAACGAAGACCCTTGTACCTATGCGTCCACTGTCACCCCCAACCTTCTGAAGCAGAGAGCAAACCCTATAACCTTCGACATCCTTGTCTATTACAAAACACATGTCCTCCTCTTGGAATCTTTTCAGAAACCATTTTCAGGATCTCTCCTTGATGCTGATTCTGACCTTTCTTAGCCCAGTAAGGTCTGGCATCAAATCCTGCCTCCATTTGCCCATTACTAGGTTCCACTCTGACTCCAGTCTGACTCTACAGGACTATTCCAAGTTCTCATTTAGGCTGATCACCCATGCTATGACCATGGTGACCTCCCTGCTCCCTCCCCATCCCAGAATCTGGTATATTTACCCAATTCAGACTTACTCACTTGGTCCCCGCTTGGCAAAAAGCCCAGCGTGATGTCGTAAAAGATGTTAGTTAGCACAGTCACTTCTGTTATCGTTTTCAAAAAGCAGTGTTGCTTCTTCAACTGATTCTAGACGTGGTGAATGTTTAGTCACCATTACAAGCCATTTATTTAGCATGAAAATTTATTAGTCTATTGTTTAGCAAATTCATCACATTGCACTTTTACTTAGCAGAATCACTTAATTAGTGTTTTATTACTGGAATTGACTGTCAATTATGTGGCTAATTCATTTACTTAGGGAATGAATTTTTTATCTGGGTAAAGCCATTCAAAGTGCACTGTTAACTCTTTAAAGATTATTGTCAATGGCAATTTAGTTACAAGGAAAATTAAACCCTTTTTTTTGAAATATCAGATGTTGAGAAAATCTTTGGAAAAGCTTAGAGAGGGTAGTTTAAAACCTTTCATGAATTAAAGAACTTTTATTAGCTGAATGGTTCAGAACACTTCATAAAGCTAAGTAGAATTAGCTGGAGGGTTTTGATTGGACCCTTTGAATAAATTATTACAATATAATCTTAGATGTGGCTATTGCTGTAATGTCTATACATGGTTTTTCATTAACATTATTCCTTTGGGTTCTCACAAAAACTTTGGGGAGTGAAATTAGAGTTTGCAATTGGCAGTCTCTAAGATGACCCCAATTATCCCTGCTGCCTCTTCCACATCCTTGTGTGATGCCTCCCCTTGAATGAAGGCTGGACCTAGTGACTGACTTCTAATATTAAGTATTAGGATGTAACTTTCAGCATTAAGCTATAAAAAGACTATGGCTTCCATCTTGGGTGCTCCCTCTTTTATTTACTTGCCCTGTGGGAAGCCAGCTCCAATGTTGGGGTCTACCCCATGAAGAAGTCCACTGGGCAGAGAACTGAGGAAGGTTGGTTTCTGGCCAATAGCCAGCAAGGAACTGAGGCCTTTACTCCAATAACCCAAAAGAAAATTAATTTTCCAACAATCACATGAGTGAACTTGGAATCGGATTCATCTCCAGTTGAGTCTTCAGACTTGAACATCATCATAGCTGTTAACTTGAGGGCAACCTCATGAAAGATCTTGAGCCAGAAGTACCCATTAAAGCTGCACTCAGTTTTTTGACCCACAGAAACTGTGATATAGTCCATGTTTGTTATTTTAAGTTGCTAAGTTTCTTATGGAGCAACAGATAACTAATACATGGTTTAACAAATGAGATGTTATAATAATTTACATAAAGCCTTTTAGTTAATAAGTGGTAGAAGCAGAATTTAACCTTGGTTCTTCTGATGCATTTCGATAGACAAAACTTGAGGGGCTTTTTAAGCTTTGATATTCCATAAGTACAACTGCTCAGTCTTTTTCTCTATGCTAGTGATTGC
The DNA here is from genome assembly GCA_004027375.1 of Macroglossus sobrinus. NCBI lineage: Eukaryota > Metazoa > Chordata > Mammalia > Chiroptera > Pteropodidae > Macroglossus > Macroglossus sobrinus. Next base: position 130,122 of record PVKZ01002644.1, on the reverse strand, counting down.
CTTGTGACCTGTCCACCTTCATCATCATGAGTTGGAGCCACAGAGATTCTGCAGAAGCTCGTGAGCAGGCTTGTAGGACTGCTCTTCTTTACTATGTTTCAATCAGGAATTGAGTCAAAATTCTTTTTTCTGGCTCCCAGTCTCTGCTCCTTCCCCACATTGAATGGTTGTCACAGTAGTTTCCAAACATGACTTGCTCCAAGCTAAAGGGCTAAATTCTTAGGTCCAGGGTGTGGAGCCAAGGAATCTGTATTTCATGTGCTCCAAGTGACTGTTGTGCAGCACCAGGATTTGGGACCACTATGTTAAACAACGTGGGAGGCCATTTCAGCAATCACCTTCTATAATTCAGCAGCTTAGGGTCTGCCAGGCTAAACTGTGATGTGCATACACTGCTTTCTTAGTTCTTATGAAAGTGGTAGGTATCTGTTTTTCCCAGAGGAAAGGCCATCAGCTTTGGTTGCTTGACTTTTTTTGTCTGGTTGGTTGATTTTGAACAATGCTAAGCTGCCCTACCTCATTTATGCACAAAATACAGAAACGACAGTGTTTGCTTTTTCTTTTATGAGCAACTCTAGGGCCGTTGATGAACAAGCTTCATTTCTTAACTGGAAGTTCTCTCAGAGAGCATCTAACTTCTTGCCACACAACATGCAAGTTCATGAACCAGCATCAGCCTCACCTGAGATTTGTCACAAATGCAAATTCTCAGGCCACATTCCAGACCCACTGGATCAGAATCTGTATTTTCAACTATCTCCAGAAAACGTATGTCAAAGTTTGAGAAATATGAGTCTAATCCAACTCCCTAATTTTGATGTTAAAATCCACAAAGTTGAAAGCAATTGTGCAAGACTATTTAATGGCAAAACCAGGATGAAAATTCAAGTCTTGCAACTTCATAACTGTTATTTCCACTCTGTTAGTGTCCTGCCATCTTTGTGGTTTATTATATTCACAAACTCCATTTAAATATCCAGGGCATAGTTTGAAATGAAGAAGGCAGGCTTCTATCCACCCAGTACAATGGCAAACTCATTTCAAAGTGCTGTTGCACATTTAAATTTCTTCTCCCAGACAAGTTTAGTCATTTCATTTTCTCTTTTTGCATATCAATGAAAGAAAAGTTACCTGTCAGGCTGAAGACTGTACAACTTGTCAAAATTGAATTTCTCTAGTTTAGCTAAGTATTACTCCAGAACTATTTTGTATACCTCTGTTTTATTTTTATTTCAATGAATGAGAGAGAGAAAATAAGGCAAGCGCATGTTTTCAGTGTGAGACATTATTTAAGGTTTTTTCTTCCTTGGAGGGTGTGGGTCTTGGAGCACAGTGATGCATACACAACACAAAGTGCCGTGCTGGTTGTATTTCATGTGCGCATAATAACCCTGACACCAATGAGAAGCTCTATATCATGTCCAGCCCAAGCCAAGGTCACAGTGAAGCTGACAACCTTTAGTCTGAGAGAAGCACATTGGATCTGGGTGTAACTAAAATTACCAAAAGCCCATCTGGGGAAGAAACGCATTTTCAGTAAATGTAACTTCTCACTCTGTACACCAGCCAAGGCTGATGAAACTGAAGCAGGAACTGAAGATCTTGCTACCCTCACCATAGAAATTAGAAGGCGTGAGAGATAGACCTTGAAAACAGACGGATATTATGTCTATCAGCAAGATAGAGGATGGATTTCAGAGAGACAGGTGCACCTACCAAATAAATAGGCATTTACCGAGCGATCACCTGCCTTCATGGAGCTTAAGTCTGGTGAAGGATATAGACATTGAATAAGTTCACTATTAATTATTTGTTCACTGTTGTAATTCATGGAGGTGACATATACATACAGAAAGACACACTGTAATTCCTGAAGATGGTATTGGAGGATGTAACCTGGTACTCTCAGCTGGGGATAAGGGCAGACAGGACTATTTTCCTTTATATCTTCAAGTATTCATAAAGGTCAGTAGATTTTTTTTTTTTAGTAAACACCCATCTACTCACCACCTAGGTCTAGAGTCACATTTTACTGTCCTTACTTTGTCACTTATTTCCCATCTATCTTTCCCTCCATCTATCGTGATTTTTTTTTATTCATTGCAAAGGAAATTCCAGACATCAGTACACTCACTTCCCTTTTCCCCAATGCTGCACTTTGCATGTCGATAATGCAGACTCAATGTTCTCTTATTTTTCTTCCTTTGAGGTAAAATTTATATAGAAATAAATGCACAAACATTAATCTCTTCATTTCATGAGTTCAACAATTGCATACACTTGTGCAGCCCAAAATCCTAATAACATATAGACAGATCAGGAAGATCCCTCATGCCATTGCCAGTCAAACCTTGCCCCTGCTCCACCCGATAGGTAATCACTGTTCTGATGTTTTGGGAAGGAACTTTTGAGGTGAGTTCTGAAGGATGAATAGGAGTTCACTTAGCCTTGGAAGGTTGGGGGAAGGTTAACCATTTCAGGAAAATAGTATGCGTATGCAGATTCTCAGGTGGACAAAAACTTGCATGGCTAGCTACACTCTAGTAAGCAGAAGATGGAGAGACACAAGAAGAGACAGGTGAGAGAGGTGGGCACTAAACCAGTCATTCCCTTGAAGCCATGTTAAAGATCAGGAATATAGCTGAAGGGCAGTGGGCAGCCAAAAATGGCTTCAGCAAGGAGCAGACTTGCTCAGCTTTGAACTTCTAAAAAATCAGCTAAAGAGTAGAACATGGAGAAGAAAGAGAGAATCCAGGGAGATGTGGGGATGCTGTTTCAACAATTATGGAGGAAAGAGAGAGGTTGTATATGTGAGGGTGCTGGCCATCTCTTCTTCCTCTGTTGTGTTGACCTCTGAAGCGTTGTTTTTAATTATTATAAATCAATGTTTGATTTTCCCTTTGCCTCGTTTTCTTTCAGAGATACCAGCCATAAATCTTTTGTAGAAATTGTACTTCAGAGAGATTTAGTAACTTGCTCAAAGTCACACAGCCAGTAAGTGGTAGTGTCAGGATTTTCACTCAGGTCAACTCATGTTCAAAGTCAATACACTTTTGACCACTTCCCTGTCTTCAGGGAGATATGGTGGGATTCTCTCAGTCATTCCAACTGGAGTCATTTTTTTCTCTTATTAAATCAGATTCAACTCCATCAGAATCTTCAAGGTGGAAGACTGCCCCAATTACTCACAATCTCAGCCACCTTGGGTGCACTTTGAGGATGAGTTCACATCTGTAGCCCAGATTTTCCTTTAGGCAATGATTTTGGGATGGGGACATGTGAGTCAACCAGTTGGCTCTACCAATACCAGGTTTAACTTATTTTTATTTATGCTGGTTGTAGCCCTGCCAAACACAGAAATGGCATGCAGGAGCCACCTGGAGGTTCTCATGCTTGCAGGCTCAGTTGGTCCCTTCCTTCCTCCTACAATCTGTCTTTTTCTCTGCACAAACTTACCCTCTCAAAAGCCACCTTAATATCATTCTCGTTCATGCTTATAAGATTATCAAAACTATACAATTCTTTATTATTTCCACTTGAAATAACTTACTGACCGAGATATATTCTTCTAAGCTCTTTTGAATATTCTAATTATATTAACATGCACAGCCATATACAGAACTTTTACTAACCTCACAATCATATTAATCTTTCCAATACTGAATAACCTCACAGTTTCTTATTACTTTAATATACTTCATTCTCATCTGATAAGTAATGCACTCCCCAGGAATCTATTTCTTCCCAGCCAGTATTTGTACCATACTTAACCAATAGTTCACAGAATTGTTTAGGCACATACCTCATTGTGTATGGAATATTTTTCTATTCATCAAAGTTTAGATAATTCATTATTTTGGAGCATACATGTTTCTAAAAGTACAAACGAATGACAAATAGGCAATAATTAAACACTAGACTTGGATGCTACAAAACAGAGCTGTGTTTCTGGTGAGCTATAACTTTTTAAGTCTGAAATTAATATCCCTTGTCTTTTGTATTCAACAATATATCTCCAGGATCCCATACATATACCCCTCAGCTTTATTCTCTTACTTCCGAGTTTGATCACGAAGTGGCTAAGACCTAGGAGCATTCTGTTGTTGCTACAGGGCTATTGCTCTTGGTATACCCAATGATCTTTATCTTTGTTTCAATTGAATTAGGTTTATAAAACCAATGCTGTGGAATACTAGTGTCAACACTTTTGCTGTCTTGTTTTCCCACACATTTTCATAAAATTGTGACACCCTGCCCCATAAAAAAAATAATGGGTTTCAAAGGTTTTTTTTTAATGAAGAAATTCTTTCTTCAATAACAGTCATACCTAGACTATTTCCTATTTTTAAAAAATTAAAAAACATTTAGCTCTAGTTGGAGCAGAGGTGATGGAAATCCATGTGCATGCACAAAACCCCTCAATTCTCTGGTCCACAGAAGAGACTCTGAACAGAGCTCACCCTTCCTCACCCTGACTGAGCTCTTAGGACACCAAGTCCACAGACTAATAATTGGCTTATGCCCTCCCCTCTAGAACACCTGGGGAAACTTCCACTTTATGATTTACAAGAACCTAGATTACAGGGGCATTGGGGAAGATGGGGTTCCAGTTTGTGGGGCTCTGGCAGACTTTAGAGTTACACTGAGAGACACTTATTTTCTTTATTGCTACAGTCACCCAGGGTCTAGTAACCAGCCCTAGAGACCAAAACTCAAAGACTAGTGTTCTGCTGCACAAAGCATCCTTGTGCTGGAATTGCTTCTGCATTTTGGTGATGGTCACGGGAATCTTCACACATGACTAAACATAAAACTAAACACACGTACAGGCTCACGCATAAACACATGAGCACACACGTGCATGTAAAATTGATGAGACCTGAATAAGGTTGGTGGACCATATAGATATCAATTTCCTGATGGGGACTTTGTACTATGCTTCTTCAAGATGTCAACATTAAGGAAAACTGGGTGAATGATACACAGAACCTCGCTGTGTTGTTTCTTATGACTGTCTGTGAATCTACAGTTATCTCAAAATAGAACCTCTTTGTTTGAAAAGAAAGAAACTAGTGCTGGGTTGATCTGTAAACTTTGACCCCGGCCACGTTCATCAGAGTCTTCAGATGTCTTTCATGGTTTTCCCAGTCATTACCTCACTCACCAATCCAAGCTTTTGAGAAAAGTGTTCTATAAATTTCTAGCAATTGTGAAGTGGTTTATTTGCATCTTTTCTTCCTAATCTTTTTAAACAGAGATTGGTATAATTTATTGGTGTTTTCAAAGGACAGAGCCAGCTTTTGCTTTTCTTCCGCTTCGTTTTTATATCTGTAACTTCTCTTGTGTTCCATTAACGTACGTTCTCATATTTATTTACTTACTTTCTACTTTCAATGACTCCATTTTTCATCCCTAGAAGTTAAATTTGTATTTTTCAGATTCACTCATCTTTTTTCCATGATGGGTTGTATTATCTTCCCTTTCTCTTTAATTAATCCAAATGTATTTATTTTATAGTCTCTCTGATTGTTTTATTACTTGCAATTCTTGGGAGGCATATTTTTCTGTGTATCATGTCTCCTGACTGTCTCTCATGGGGATAAGCTTCCTCACATTGCTTGCCATTCTTTATATTTTATTTTCCCAGTTTGAGTTCGTCTTTAGTGGAGGCAGTTTGATTTTGTGGGAATTCATGTGTCTTGGATTATGAAAATACCTCGATAGGGTGGTTTTTCATTTGCTTGTCAGGACAGGAGGGTTTTCAGAGGTGTTTCACAGGTTCTGTATGTTGTTTTCTGCATTTGCAGTTTGTCTGTCACACCACTAGCACACATGTGGTAGAGGTCCAGAGTTTCTGTTTGAAAGCTATACACCCTTCTTTTGATTCTACTAATTGATTCCTTAAACTTAAACACACACACACACACACACACACACACACACACACGTGCACACATTTACACAGATATGCACACACACACTTGAGTAAATCCTTTAATTATGAATAAGATTGATATATGTTGACTATTATGAAAATTAAAGAAGTTGATATACTTTTTAAAAATTTATTTATTTTCTCTAATTTTTCAGTTACAGTTGACATACAATATTATATCAGTTTAAGTGCACAACATAGTAATTAGACATTTATATAACTTATGAAGTGATCATCCAATAAGTCTAATGCCCATCAGACACCATACATAGTTATTAAAATATTATTGACTTTACATTTTCATGACTGTTTTTATAACTGGCAATTTGTATATCTTAATCCCTTCAACGTTTTATCATCCTCCCAACCCCCCTCCAGTCTAGTAACCAGAAGTTAATATATTGTTATTTTTAGTTATGCATCAATCACCCACTTTGAGTTTTGGTTGGTAAAACTTCATATTTTAGGTAAGAATTTTTATATTAGTCTTTTATGTGGTTTCTCTATAAGAATACCTTTTTATAGTTCATTCTGTTTTGATTCATATTTATTTTTATTTTCATACACATATCTATGTTTAACTGATTTTGGTATTTAACAAATCGGTTTTTTATAAAATGATTACTTTCAGTATTGGGCTTTTTTTTTTTTTTTCTATTTCACCACCTCCCAAAGCCTCTGGAAAAGAATCAGAGCCACTATAATTTTTTAATCTTTGTTTATCAGAGAATGTCTTTCTGTAGCCTCACGAATAAAAAGCAACTTATATCAGAGTATCATTTTGGGGTCTCAGCATTTTCTCCTCAAAATTTTGTTACATTACTTTTTTCCCATTTAAATTTGGGCAACAAAATATGATTAGCATGCTTTCTTTTCTTTTATGGAGAACTGTTTTTTTCCAGACTAGATGTTTATCTGAGTGTTTCTACATCAATAATATTTAAACAATTGTATCAGGAGATCTGTTCTATTTTTAAGCTGTACATGGAGAATGCTTTACATTTGAAGATTTATGCTTTTATTCTGCCAAAGGGCTGTTTTTACATCATATCCCTTATTGCTTCTGTTCCATTTATTTGGTTTTCTTCTTTAGTAACACCAATTATCTGTCTTTTATATGTCTGTTTTCTTTTCTCTGAAAATGTCTTTTTGGTGCCTTCACACATGAACACACATGAGTGGATTATAGATACAGAGGAAATAGAAGTCTCATTGTTAAACCCTCACATTTTCACAGCAAGGTTCTCAGATTAATTCTCTACAAGTTTCTGCCTGTTGCTTGTTTTTCATTCCAGATTCTACTGTCCATTTTAATTCTGCTATCATATTTTTGGTTTCCTCACAGTCTTCCCTTGCCTCACTCCACAAATTATTTTTTAGTTGCTTCTTAACTTGATCCATAGTTTGAAAAATCTGTCGTGTCACTATTTGATCTTTGACTTCCTTTATTCTTCCGTGCTTTCTAAAATGCATTTCTATTTTCCATTATGTAGATTAAGATACCAGTAACAGAAAAAAATCAAATTTGCTTAAACAATAAGTTAATATGTTACCTCACAGAACCAGAAGTCAAGAGTTAGGGCAGGTTCCAGGGTTGGTGGATTGAAACATCCAAGAATGTCACTAAGGACCCAAGTTCTTTCAAGTTCTCCACTTTGCCATCTCATGTAGCATTTCCTTCAGCCTAGAACTCCTCAAAATGCCAGATTGCTTTAGCAGTTCCAGGCATGAAACCCACATGTGGGAATGCTTGGTGCGAGAGGGGAGCCACTGGAATATCTGTCTTAGAAGTAAGGATACCTTTCCTAGAAGCCCCTTAATAGAACTGCCATCCTTGAAAATTTTTGAAAATTGGCTAAGGGAATAGGAACACCTGGTTGGTTTAAGAAAACTGAGATTTGCCCCTGAGTCTAGGAATAGAGTCATCCTTCTGAGTCCTGTAAGGAATGTGTGGTACCCAAACCCATCTGAAGGCTCAGGTGGAAAAGAAGAAGGTAGAGGATGACAATTGGGTGAACAGCCAACACTGATTACTTATTCATTTATTTGAAAATTGTATTTTTCTCAGCATCCAAAAGTGTCATTTTCCTTATTTTTAACATGGTGGATTTTTCTGAGACCCATGTTGTTTTGTTTCTGTTTACTTAACTTTAAAGGAGAAGAGATTTCTCCAGGACCGATATTTGCCATAAACAGAGAAGGCAGATTCTCACAGTTGCCTTCACCATCTAACTGGTTGGAACTCTATTCTGTGGCTTAAGCAGGTAGAACAGTGGGTCCCATCCCTCTGTAGAGTGTGTGCCACCTTCCTTCCATCTGACACTGTGGAAGAAGGAATTCATGCTGTCTTCACAAAAAGGAGGATTGATTTCTTTACAAGAAGGAGTGAATGAATCCAGAAGTCATCTTCCCCATAACTGTTCCCGTCACGATTTGTTCCCTAGTACTAAGCCTGTGTTCTAGGATACAAAAGTCTTCATCCACCCATGCCAGGGTCCCAGTAGAAGGGACTGAAGAAGATAAAGGGCGTAGAGATGCCTCACACCCTATATTTGGTGGGTAGGGTTTTTGATTTATATAATGCCCAGTTCAACTTCATAAAACATGGCACAGTGGAGTGGCATTGTACTTGCTATTAGTTTTACAAATTCAATCCTATACATTTGATCAGACTTAAGAATGAGACGGTAATCCCATCTACCATTACATTGAGTGAGGTGACAACACCAAGTAGATATGAGATGGAGCATGTAAAGCTACTGTTTCTCAGAGGTCACAACTCTATGTATGTATTCTAGTTTAAGTCTAGAATTCAGAAATATGGAACAAATTTTCATATAATATGGCTCCTCAACATAAGCCAACTACTGAATTGGATGCTTCACCAAAGAAATTGCAGCCTCTTCCAAGTCTAGACAGGAAATTCCCTGTATTGAATTGGGTGAAAGACAATTTTATACAATCTCAGAGATTTTTAAGAAATGTTGAGAAAATGAATTCTTCATCTTTGTGCACATTTCAAGTGTGATACTGATATAATTAATTTGGGATATTCCTCCCAAATTCTGACACTAGGTTAGTCTACAGACTTAAGTTACAAGTTTATTTTGCTGAGGCTTTATTGGTATTTGGTGAGAGAGGGGAGCTGAGGCATTGCCTGCTATCCAGGAGCCATCTTAAGGTTTTTTCCAGTAAAATCCCATTTATCTTTTACAACAGCCTCCTTAGACAATGATTATCACCATCGTCATCATCATCGTCATCACTGCCACCTCTACTGCCAATTACAAATGAAGATCTTAGGCTCAAAGCCACTTTTCTGAAGTCCCATAGCTAGGAAGTTGTGTGAAGTTCATATCTGAATTCAAGTTTTCTCTTCAGGTTCTGTGTTTTCACCCTGATGCCTGCTGTTGCCACAGCCCACTGTGTTTGCTCTAATCAAAGTTCCACTCTGAGCTAGGTGACCGGCTTCCTCTCCACCTCAAACCGTCTGTCCTCTCTCAGGCCCCTCCCTTCTAGTGAGCAGTCACTAAATACTTGTCTATCCACTCTTCATGCTCTTCTGCTCTAAAGAGCACATAGGTTTGAGAGGAATTATAGTAGATGAAGTAAATAATAGATGCTGGTATCAAAACACTACAGGAATTTGATTGGCTACATAAGAAATTCTGTCTTGACTCTGTGAAAGCTTTTGCTAGAACAACTTGATCAAAGTTGTGTAAAAAGAACTGTGAAAGCAGAAAGAGCCCTCAGGAGCCTGATGGAATAGTCGTGGACACCTGCCCTTGGATATAGCAGCAGCAGTGGAGTAAAATAGATGGCTGTGGAGTGTGTCATGAAGGAAAGAAGAGAGATGCCCTAAAAGACTCCCCAGATGCCCTCGCTGGTCTGTGGATTCTCACGTGCCCAACAGGACATCTCATACGACACCAGAACATCTGTCGTCTTCAATGCTTACCAGATGTCAGGTGTCATGTGAGCACTTACCATGCATCATCTCTCTGAATTCTCACTGCACTTCTTTCTAGATGAAGAAACTGAGGCTCAGAAATGCGGTCCAGGTCACACAGCCTATAACGGGTTGAGTAAGGATACTGGCACCATCCTGTCTGATTCTGGGATCCGGACTCATAGCATTTCTCAGGGTGTGGATTGGGCTCCTCTTGTAGGATGTGAATAGTTATGTAAACATGTTAGTGAGCATTGAAACAAAACTAGCATATCACACCCATGGTTTAATGCTTCACTATCATTCATAATAAGATGGTTGAAAGTTGATTTAAAGAAAAAATTTGACCTTTCCTGTAAGCAGCCCGAGGTGACCTCTGAAAATGGTTCACTATTCACTTTACCCAGAAAACCTCACAAAACCATGCAAATTAAGAGGTTCGAATCCCTGTGTTTGCTTTAAGAACACTCATGAAACTGCCCAAGTCATCAAGAGTGTGCATATCTGAAAGCCACCAAGTATCTGAAGGATGTCAATTTAAAGAAGCAACGTGTGCCATTCTGTCATTACAATTGTGGAGTTGGCAGGTGTGCCCAGGCCACGCAGTAGGGCTGGACACAGGGTCAGTGGCCGAAAAAGAGGGCTGATTTTTTGCTGTACGTGCTTAAAAATGCAGAGAGTGATGCTAGACATAAAGGTTTCCATGTAGACTGCCTGGTCTCTGAGCACATCCAGGTAAACAAAGCTCCCGAGATCCAGCGCAGAACATATAGAGCTCGTGAGCGGGTGAACCCCTACATGAGCTCCCCCCACCACACTAAGATGATCTTCACTGAGAAACAGCAGATGGCTCCTAAAGCAGAAGAGGAGGTTGCACAGAAGAGAAAGATACTGCAGAAATAAAAACTTATGGCCCAGGAGTAAATTTAGTGTCAAATAAATGCTAATAAAAACAAAAAAAAATTTTTAAGACATAATTCTATAGATCTGTACTCTTCGATACAGTAGCCACTAGCCACATGCAGCTATGCACATTTAAAGTTAAACTTTAGTTTCTTTGTTACACTAACTTAATTTCAAGTGCCTAATGACCACAGGTGACTAGTGGACATTGTGCAAATACACAGTACTTCTGTCATCATATGTAGTTCTGCTGGGCAGTGCTGGAGCCATCTTACACGAGATCCATGTCTTCTCAGAGTTTGCTCTAGCTCTAAATGAGCTCTCTTTAGAACTCGATCCGGCTCTGGACAAGTCTACATACACCTGCACTGTCCACTACAGTAACCGCTAATCACATGTGGTGTTGAGCGCTAAGAATATGGCTAGTCTGAACTGGCATGCTCCGTAAGTACAACATACACATCAGATTTCAAAGCCTTGGTATGAACATAGAGTGTGTCATTATATATATCATTAATAATTTTATACTGACTATATGTCAAAACATTATTTTGATGTATTGGATTAAATAAAATGTATTATTAAAATTAATGCCATGTGTCTGTCTGGGGTTTTTTTTACCTTATTCGATGTTGCTATAAGAAAATTTTGAATTACATATGTGGCTTGTGATATATTTCTACTGGACCTCTTTGCCCTATGATGTAATTCTGGAGTGTTTGCCCTTTCCTTGTCTCTTTCTTTCTCTAGATCTCTGCTGCCCCATACAGTAGCCATAAGCCACATGTAGACATTTAAATTTAAATTAATTAAAATTCAACACAATTTGAGATTCAATTCCTCAGTCACATTAGCCTCATTTTACATGCTCAGTAGCCATGTGTGGTTAGGGGCTACCATATTGCACAGCCCAGATTTAGACCATTTCCATCATCATGGAAAGTTCTGTTGGACAGAGGTGAAACAAGTTGGCAGAGTTAATGCAAACCCACAGAGGTGAGGCATGAATGCCTAAAGCTTGAGAAACGTTTTTATGGTCCCTAAATGAGGCCCGTCATCCTCCAAACTCCTAGTCACTTGTCCCTCCTCACCTTTGTTAGACTTGTTTATGCACACCTTACCTCTTCTCTACTGCAAGGGCTGCAGTGTGCTTATCTCTCTCTGAACACCCTCCTGTGTGTACAAGGTATTTAACACTGTACTCAGTAAACATCTGTTAACCAGTTGGAGTGGCCATTCCTAGCAAGAAATTGGAAATATGTGGCTAACGCTGGAGGGAGATCTGTAATGGCTGGGAGCGGGGGCGTAGAAAAGCAAGAGAAGGTTAAAGCCAGATTAGCAAGGAAAAAGGAAGAGGAGCTGGTAGAGAGACAGAAAAGGAGTCAGAGGGACGGTGACGCCCTGGGATCCCACGCACGTCACCAGAGTCCCTCTGCCTGGCCAACCAGCCCCTCCCAGGCAGCTACAAAAGTTTATTGCAAGGTTAATTCATGGGCTTAGGCAGCAGCCATAGAAAAAGTACCAAAAAAAAAAAACCCAAATTATTATTATGTGATAAATAAACATGTAAGACTCATAAATGAGAAGTCGAAATAGTATAAAAACGAAAGGTCTGGTGAGAAGAAAAATGAGAAACGTTCCCTCCCTGGGCCAGCTGGTTCAAGTTACACTTTATGAGCAGCATGTGAGTTCCGGTGCCCTTGTTGAATTAGCCGCAGAATCGCACATTAGTTTTAAGGCTCCCTCTCGAATAGGGATATCATAACGCTTTTTAATTGGGGCTGATAAAAACGTAGCATTACTTGTAGGTTCCTGAGAGAAGTGAGTTGTGAAATTGGGTTTTCATTAAACCTAATGATGGAAAATTAAGGGTAGTGCGTGTGGTGAAATGGGGTGTGATAAAAGGCATCACTTCTGCATTATCAGAGGTTAATAAGGGAATAGGTGAGCTGCGATACACTGGGGGAAAAAAAGAGTCCAACTAGTTGGATTAATAAACCTTGAAAATCCCTTGGTTCCAAGTCTTCATAGCGTCATTAGCACCAGTATTGACATTATTACAAATGTTCAGCAACACAAGTTGTTAAACTTCAAATGCATTTATTTTCCATTGCAGTGTTGATTTTGCTGACACCAAGTTTACAGTCTGTCTAGCAATGTGTTTAGGGAAAATAACCATATTGGTAGCTATTTGGTTTTGGAAACATTTGGCATCTCACAAAAAAATTTCCAGGTGCCTATTTCTAAGAAGGCTGTCTCTTCCAGGCATCCGGTCGCCCAGGCAGACTATGCCTCGGGTCCATTGGGAGACCATGGGTTTCTGAAGACATCTGTCCCCACATGTGATGGTGGCTTAGGTGGGAAACACTCACAGGTCTCCAGATCATCCTCCCCTGGAAATCGTGAAATGCAGTATCTAAAGAAGCAAACTCGAGTATTTCTTTCTTCTCCATCCCCAACCCCACCATACTATCCATCACAAGAGAGATGTTTGCAGGAAGGATGCTTCATATATGTGGCAGCTGACATGGCAGCATGACACCTACAAGAAATAGTGTGAGTCTTTAAAGAAAGGAATTCTTTAAAATTCTTAAAACCCTTCCACAGCTTCCCACTGGCTTGAAGATTCTTGTACATTCACAACTTTCCTGGACCAACCTCACACACTCTCTTATAGCTTTGCCCCATCACATTTCTTCCCACCGCCTTCACTCCCTGTCAGCCTCCTTGCTCCTACCTAAATGTACTTGGCTTCTCCAGCTTCTGATCTCATGCTTCATATGGTTCTTCTTAGTCTGTTTTTCCCACTAGACCATTAAGCCTTGAGGATGGAATCTGTATCACTCTGTGCACTGCCAGTGCCTACCAGAGTCCTTGGCACAGAGTGAGTTCTCAGTGAATCTAACTGCTGATCACAAGAGTGTGATGGAGAAGGAAAGCAGCACCCCACCCCACCCCCTTTGCCAAGCGCTGCGTTTAAGCAATGCCTATGAAGGAAGAAGTGTTACCCATTACTTAAAATCCCAGGAGAAAACGTTGTCAGCACTTTTACATGCAGTCAGGAGGCTGCGCTAACATCTCACCTGGGTCCTTCTTCCTTGTGCATAAAGCAATAAACACTAGATCTTTACGTTGGCAATTCAGTCCTTACTAGGAACAGTTTTTCTCATGTTGTCACGTACGAAGAAAGTTCACTTTCACATATGGAATCAAAGTCTGATGGATTATTGTGACACGAGAAACAATCGAGCTGAAGGAAACATGAATTTTGCAAGGACGAGTTGCAGAAAACTGGGAATATACACTAAATCTCAAAGGAATGAGTGTGGCATAGGCTTACTGGGGTCTGCCTGGGAGCCTTGCTGTGTCCAAACACATCTGGGTGAGATGCATCGAACCTGGCAGTTCTCATCTCATGCATGCCACAAACAGAACATCCAGGGCGCAGATTGGCTATGTCTTTGGGAAGAAGTCAAGCAGACCAAGCCCAGATAGCTCTGGGAAAGATGAACCACCCTGAAAGACCAAGAAGGAATGCCTGGCATCAAGCGGGTAGGGCAAGAAAGTGAATTTACTAGTTAATTTACAGGAAACAGAGGAATTCAGCCTCTGCAGGCATCAGTGTGGCCAAAATAATTGAAGGAATTAGAGCAACTTCATGAGTATAAAGATTATTTTCAAGGGGGAGTATAGATCTTATTTTAAGAAGAGATTTTATGAAAAAGATGAAGCATAGGACCCAGATGTGGGAGAAATAGCTGGCAGAACTGATGGAGAAAGTTCAGGCTTCCTTACCTGTGAGGTATGTTCATTGACACTGGACCGAGAGTGTTAAGAGGTAGGGAAAGTAGATAGTAGGTAGAAGGTGGTCCCTGATGCACAGCCTATAGTAGAAGACAGCAAATGAGAGGCTCGGGGTCCCTGCTATCTGCTGGTGACCCAAGATTGGCTCCAGTTTCTCCTAGTATAAAACCCCAAAAAAAAAACAAACTAGTAGAGAAACCAGGTCACAGGGATGCAGGCAAATGGCCACAGGGATTTCACAGGGATGCATGCAAATGGCCCAAAAGCATACACGTGGCTCTGATCTCCAGGGACCCAAAGCTCTCCTCACCTGCAGGCAGGCACCAGATACTATTTCCAGACACCCTCCTTCCTAAACAGGAAGGTGCTCCCAGTATCCAGCCTATCTGGATCCTCAGATGTTCCGTGTTGGCCAATATTGGCCAAGACCACCCTTCGAGGCAACAACCAATCTCGACTTTGTCTCTACTTTGTCAGTACACACCCTTGAAATAAAATGAACCAAGGTTGTTTCATGTTTGTTGTTGTAGTTGTTGTTTTAATTCTTAAATCTACCACTATAGCCACGCCAGGGAAGTAATGTTTCTCTCTTTTTGTGGTTTCCTCATCGGTCAAATCCTGAGGTAGTTCCTTTTGCCCTTCTCAGGTCAAGCTGGAGGGAGGTACATAGGCTCGCGGACAAAATTCTTATCGGTGATGGTCTATTCTGCCTCCTTCTCTTTGAAGCAGATGGCAGCCGTGGAGAGCTGTCCCAGCCCACCCTCACAATCCAGACTCACCCCTATCGGGCCTGCGACCCTGTGGAGATGAGCTACCCTCGGGACCAGTTCCAGCCTGCCATCAGGGTGGCTGACCTGCTGCAACACATCACACAGATGAAGAGAGGCCAGGGCTACGGGTTCAAGGAGGAATATGAGGTAAGAGACCAGCCCATGGGGAAATGGGTGCAGAGGCTCACAGGTGCCTGGACCAGCAGCATCAGCATCTCCCGGGAGCATGTTGAAAACACACCCACCTAGACCTACTGAATCAGTTACCTGCATTTTAACCAGAACCTAGATGATTTGTGTACCCTTTAAATTTGAGAAGCGCCATCTAAAAGAGTCTGATTCCTCCTTTTTGCCCCCTCCTTCTTTCCCACACTCTCTTTCTCTTCCTTTCATAACCCAGTCATCACCAAAAGTTCTACCCTCTGGAGTCACAACCTCTTTCAGTATGAAGCTAGAAATGGCTCAAGCCCCCATCCCACATGTTGTAAGAAAGCCGACACATCTCCCCTGCCGTGATTCTGGGAGGCTTGCTTGTTCCCAGTCGTCTCCTGTCGTTGCTTCTGTTGAGTTCTCAACCCTCCAAGCCAATACCTCCTCTCCAGTGACTGCTGCCCCCTCTCTCTGTACCTTCTCCTCACCTCTGCACGGGACATCCCACTCCTTCCTCCCCAAAGCATCTCTCATGCGAAGGGTTTATGAGTGGCGGTTGTTAATATAAGGTTTGGGGAATAAGGAGGGCTTGCAGCAAAGTGCAGGCAGCGCCTGGATCCCATTCATCCCGTGGTTCCCATGTCCTCACAGGTCTCTGTATCCACTGCCTTTCCCCATAGTTCTTCTTAGCATCGTATTTGTTGTTTCCAGGAGCCAGGAAAAGGCCTCCCACATCCCCTCCCTTGATTATGCAGAAAAATTTCTTTCTTTGTCTCACTCTTTTTGTTTCAAACCTTGCCCTTTAGGCCTCACCTTTCACAAACAAAAAGTAAAATAAAATAGAAAGAAAAACTCATTCAATGTTTTCCTGAGCTAAAGAGCACCTCACTCCCCCCAGAGGAATCCTGCAACCCTCGTCAAGCAGGTTGAAATCCAGCTGCAGCCAGCTTTGAAAATTTTCTTGTTTTACTTTTTCTTTCCTCTCTCTCTCTCTCCCTCTCCTCCTTCCTTCCCAAAATATCTTTGAGCGTCTACTGTGCACCAGGCTCTGAGTTATATGAACTAGTTTTTTTGTGGCTTTCTTTTTTTTTCACATACAGCATGTGCCCCAAATATGCTGGGTTCAGCTTCACTGTATGCAGTAAAAACGCATTGGCTCGGATGAGACACATTTGGAATTCTTGATCATGCAGGCTAAGTTTATCTCTCAGACTATATTCTCAGAAAGAGCTTACAAAGCAATTATTTCAGAAGTTATGTGAGGTCATGTAATCGTGCTACACTGGGTGTCCGTACAACAAACTGTAAGACCTTAGCATATCGTTTTGCTACCTGAGTTTTAAAATTCTTTTATTTGTCGGGTGAAGAGTTTGTATAGGTAATTTCTAAGGACCTGTCTGGCCCTAAAACTTTATGGGAGTGTAAACCACGGTGGCCAGGAGCATGTCTGACACATTTATGAGAACAAAAACGTGTATGTCAATGCATGTGAGTAATTACCAGCTTGGGAGAACCAGCAGTTAATTTCAAATTTGGTCTAAGTGAAGTAGCACTTTTCATATGCTCAATCTGCTGATTTGGGGAAGGAGACAGTCTCATCACCTCTCAGGCCTGGGCTTTATTCCCCAGGGGCTTGGCTGAACAGTCCCAATCCCTCAGGGTGTGGGGGCGGTGCGGGGGGAGGGAGTTGGGTGCATGTGTATGCTTCTCCACACCTCTGTAGATCTGTTTGTGGAGCAAATGTCACAAGAGGGTGTGTTGTTCGTAAAGGCGTAGTCAGTATCATGATGGTTTAATGTGTCAGTCATAATACTTAATTTGTTTTAAAGTTTCAAATAGCATTAAGGGATATATGTGACTTAACAAGTACTCAAAGCCTGAGAAACACCGTTCTAAGAACGTGCATGAAATCCGAAAACGAAACCAAAAACACATTTGACTACTTTGGTGCATTTCCTTCCAGAATAATATATTTTTTTAAAGCATCCATCCCTGTGTAGTTTTTTTTTTAATTGTGCCTTTTTGCATTTTTCAATTTTTTTTTTTTTTTATAAACCATAGAAATATATTTCTCACAGTTCTAGAGGCAGGGAATTCCAGGATCAAGGATTTAGCAGATTCAGTGCCTGTTGAGAGTTCACCTTCTGGGTCACAGATGCTCATCTTCCTTCTATGTCCTTACTTGGTAGAAAGGACGAGGGATGTCTGTGGGGTCCCTTTTAGAAGGTCACTAATTCCGTTCACAGGGGCTCTGCCCTCGTGACCCACACACCTCCCAAAAGTTCCACCTCCTAATACCATCACACTAGGAATTAGGTTTCACTCTATGAATTTTGGGGGGACACAATCGTATAGACAAATATTCAGTCTATACTACTCTTCTGTAACTATAATACAGTGATAAAGGTGAGAAATTTAACATTGATACATTTGTGGGATTTTTTTCCCAAAAACTTTCTGGCATGGAAATGAACTGTTTTTATAATAAGATAGAAAAGAATACATGTTGTTCCATCATTTGGACCTCAACCAGAAATATAACTAACTAGTCCCGTCTTGGCCTCAATTCGTTCAAATTATTTTAATCAGTTAGCTAGAAAGCTTAGCTTCTAGTTAACAGTATTTTCTGATTAACTGGAAGTTAATTTGAAAGCATTACTTAATAGGAGTCTTTCCACCATGTGCTAGTTCACTTTCCTGGACAATAGCTGGCTATTGCTTTGATCATCAAAGCTCCTATGATGTCTGGAGTTTACATAAAAGTCACAGATCTACTTTAAGACTGTGTCCAATAAGACATAAGACTCCTGGGTCTCCAATCTTACCCTCAAATCAACATGCTATATACTCTGTTTATTGCCTGGCACTCCCCTACCCTAGTTTGTTTTTATCTTAAAAATGAGTGCATTTGACAAGCTGACATATTAGGGCACCTCTTAGCCATATCAAGTTATGTCTTCCAAAATTCAATTCAGTTATATAGTCACTTATGAATTTCTTCATTAAATTTTTCTGCGTATTTACTACTCCCAAGATGGTCCTAGATATTTCAGATATGACAGTGAACTACAGGGACAAAGATCCATGCCCTTGTGAAGCTTGTGTTCTAGCAGGGGAAACGGGAAATAAATAATAGACTTAAAAATCAGTAAGTTATTTTATAATTACTAAATGTAACATGTTAGTAAAGAATGTAGTATGCTAATGAAAAATATTGTTTTCTGTGTTACAAAGTACCCTAAATCTTAGTGACATAAAATAACCAATTTATTGTGCTCACTGATTCTGTAAGTCAGGAATTGGGACAGGGCAAAACAGGGACAGTCTGTATTTGCTCCATAATATCCTTGACTTGGAAGGTTGTAAAAGTGGGAGCGGAAAGCATCTGAAAGTGTCTTTACTCGGCATGGCCAGTGATTGATGCAGGCCGTCAGCTGGGATCTCAGCTGGGGTTGTCAGCTGGAACACCTGCACATGGCCTCTTCAGGTGGCCTAGGCTTCTTCATGGTATGGTGGCCTCGGAATAATTGGACTTCTTATCTTGTAGTTCATAGCTCCATAGGTGAGCTTCCTAGCTAATAAGGTAAAAAGTGCATCACCCTTCATGGACCCAGACTTGGGCATCACACAGCATATCTCCTACCACATTCTACTGGTTCTAAGCAAGTAATAACTGCCTGTGTTCTAAGAAAGGAAAATTAGACTCCATCTCTCTATGGACGGAGGGACCATTGCAAGATTCTAAAAGACAATACAGAACAGGATTTGCTAGGAAATACAATCCGTGGATGATACGATCTTCCACAAGTACCATGGAAGAAGAAAGAATACAGCAACAAAGGAAGGTGATGTATTCCAGGAGTGTGGGGTGAAGGGGGCTCCAATATTAAATAGGGTAGAAGGATAGTCCTTAATTAGAAGATGAAATTTGAGCTGAGACATGATGGAAGCTATGTGGAGGAAGAGCATTCCAGATCAAGGGGATAATATACGTGGCATGTACAAGGAAGCCACGAGTGGCATAAGTAGAGTAAATAAAGATTAAAAGTAATGGAAGATGCTACTAGAAAAATAAAGGGAGCCCTGACCATATAGTGCTTTCTAAGTCCTTAGAAGAACCTTGGCTTTTGCTCTGAATGCAATGGAAAGCCACTGCAGAGTTTTGAGAACACAAGTGATAAATTATCTGGCATTGTTTTGAAAGACTCATTGCAACTACTGTGTTGAGAATAGACATAGGAAGGCAAAGGTAAAAGCAGGGAGACCAGTTAAGAGGCCCCAGTGGGAACCCCGAGGAGAGGCAATGGTGACTCAAGCCAGGAGGTGGCAGTGGAGGTGGTGAGAAGTGGTTGGATTCTAAACATATTTTAAGCATATATAGAGCCAACAGGATTTTCTAACACATTTGATGTGGCATGTGACAGAAAGAGAGGAATCAAGGGTCACTTCGAGGTTATTCCCTGAACCCCTGGAGGGATGGAGTTGCCACCGACAGAGGTGGAGAAGCTGCAGGTCGAGCAGACCTTGGGGCACTGAAACAATTGTAAGTTGAGTTTTTAATTGCGTTTAGGCTGTCTGTTAGACATCTTACTGGAGATGGAAAGCAGGTAGCTGGAATTTGGGAAAGAAGCCTGGGCTGAGGATAAATCTTTGACATATATATGATAGTAAAGCCACAAATCCTGTTCAAAGTCAGCAAGCCAATGAGCATAGAAAGAGGCAAGGATCAAGGACTGAATTTCAAGGAATTTTAAACTAAGATGTTTGATTGAGCACTTTCCATAAACCAGACATTGTCCTGAACTAAGGAGATGGGATAGAGAGAGGCCTTTGCCTTCTGAGGAACTTAGAGCCTGTTCTTATAGACAAGCCTATAAACATATCATTTCGGTATTCCAGCCAAATGTTACAATAGATGTATGCCCGTGGGAGTGGGGTCCATTAAGCCTACCCTGAGAAGAGACAGCCAGTGGCTTTCTGGGAGACACAAACCCTAAACCAAATCAAGAAATAAGGAAAACCAAATGAAAGCAGGGAAGAGTGTTCTAAGCAGAGAGTCTAAAACAAGCTATGGCATGGAGGTACTCAGGGAAGGATGAGTTACTAGAACCAGAGCAGTTTGGTACATAAATTATGGGAGGTGGCATGGAGGGCGATGAGGCTGAAATTATCACTAGGAGTAGGCATGGAGCCAGACAAGGAGATATTTGCCAGGCTGAGGAGTTCAGATTTTTATTTCAGAGGCCATAGGGAGACATTGAAGAGACCAAGATTTTTTAACCTGGATTCGCATTTTAGATGTAACTATCTAGCCTAGATCAGAGTAGGGAGAGCAGAGGCAGGTAGGTGGCTGGGACAGTAATTCAAGGAAAAAATGGAATTGCCTGAACCGGGAGACTGGGCCCAGAGCCCAGACAAGCCCACACACATTCTCTCATGTACAGCCATAAAATCAGCTCCTTCTCTTTGGCCTGAAAAACTCGAGTCTCTCAATATATGTTTTAAGTTCAATGACTTGAAGCAATGTATGAGTCTTCCTGAACTGAGAGTCAAAATGCCTGCATTCAAGTCCTGGCTCTTTCATTAAGTAGCTGGGTGACCTTGGTCAGGTCACTCTTCTCTGGGCCTCCATTTACATATTTATGCAATGAGGGTGAGGGGTTCGTTAAAATGATCTAAAGAGCACTTCCGATATTTTGAGAATCTATGTAGGAACCAACTGTGCAGGCCAGCTGGCTCTCCCTCCTACTGATAGTCCCACTGGACCACACTCTCCGGGACTGCCACCCCCACAGTTACAGCTCTAAGAACTCAAGGAGGCCTAAGACAAATGAACTGTGCCTGCCATACAGATGTGAATCTTAGAGGTGTGTAGTCCTGGCCACACATTAGACTAACCTTGGGAAGTTTTAAAACACCAGTGCCCAAAGCCATCCCTGGGGGTGGGGATCCAGAGATCTATATTTTCTAGTCTCTCCAGGTGATTGTATTGTATTTTCAAGGTTGAGAGACACTGGTTTAGAAAGATCCAGAGTCCCCAGTGCATGCCCTGCTTGTGCCCACAGACCCATCATCCCTCTAGCTGTACTAGCTACTGGTCACATCTGATGTCCATGGAGGCATGTTTTGACTGCACAAATCCCCGCTGCTGATGAAGCACAGCCACTTTAAAGTCAAGAAGTGTCTGCATATAATCTTGGACTACAGGGTCATCCCTCCTCCCCATCCTACTTCCTTCAGCCCAAATTCTCCCACCTTCTCCAGAAGAAAAACCCTAGGCATGCCAGCAAATGTGCACAGAAATTGGCTGGAGAGTAGAGTTGTCTGTGATCCCTATAACCCCAGCCATCATCATGATCAGAAGAGCAGCCAGTTTGTGGAAGATAAGGGACAATAGGAAAAGGTGACTTTGTGATGGGGAGAAGGAAGGGAAGCATGTGAATGCCAGTCCAATCCAGGCAGTCTGTCATCCTAATGAATGAAACAAGTCCAATAGGGTGACCAGAAGGTACCAGGTTATTATAGCTCCATTAAGCTATTTAAGCGGCAAGGAACAGCTGTGGGGAGTATGATGCAGCCTAATGAAGAGCAAACATTTGTTCATTTTCCAGCTCTGGGCGGACACACCATGCATATGGTTCTGTGGGGACAGGCCAGTGTTTCCTTCTTTCTCTTAGTCATCAGTGAGTGATGGAGGAAGCGGGGCAAGGAGCCTCCTAATGGGATGTAACCATGGAGATAGATGCTTCAGGTCACTGCAGGTGCCTCCCTTCTCTATTCAGAGCCACCTAAGCAGAGGCAGGGTAGACCTTCTGCTTCTCCCACAACTTTTACTCTCCTCAGGTGGTAAGAGGGTCAGGGAACATCCTTCTGCAGGAGACCCTTGAGGGATTCTGGTCTGGCTCCTCAGTCTGCAAGTGAGAGTGATTCTGGGTAGAGGCATGGAGACCTAGTGGCAGATGGCCAAATCATGAAAGGGGAAACCATGGTCATTCTCCAATTCTGGGAACTCATAATGACCAAAATAGGAATATTTGGACTCTACCTGCTCATTTCACTCCACTCCCCATGGACTAAAATAAGGAGAAAATGGGCCACTTCCAGTGGGTGGCTAAAAGGCATCAGTTATCCATGTTGGTTTCACACTTGGAAGGTCTTGCAGGAAAGAGTTCATGTAGGAGAGACTATTAACTCAGTCTTTTCTTTCAAGTTTATCTTTATTTTTTCACTTATAATTCTCTTTGTAGCCCAGCAAAACAATATTTTCTGTGTTTAACATGGAAACCCTCCCCAACCAAGTGAGTGATTGTCAGGTGGTACCATAGAAAACTCCCTTGACCTAGAGTCGAGACCTGGTTTTCGGTCAGCTCCTGCCTGCTGGATGCTCTGTGACAAGACTCTTCCACCTCTGAGTCTCCATTTTATCTTCTCTGAAATGTCTGCCAACATAGCATGGACTCCTGATAGTCCAGGTTGCTTCTTTATTTGTCCGAAAATACTTACTGAGTACCCACTTTGTACCTTACAAAGGTACAAAGTACAAAGGTACAAAGTTTGTAGGCATTGGAGATAGTCAGAATGCTAAATAAAGGGAATAAAGACCCTGATTAAAAAGGAAGCTCATGGTCTGGCCACACCATGTAATCACAAAGCAGAACTCTAATTAAAATGCTTTATAGACATTTGAGTAAAGGCAGTTCGGGGTGAATGTAGGTGTTGCTAGTGGTGTTTATTTTTGCTTTTTGTCAGCTGTTGCTGCCAAGATCAATCAGAAGTTTCCCAACAAATGAGACACTGAGTTGGAAAAAGTAGAAGAAGTCTGGGTAGAGGAAAAGCATGTGTGACAGAGGCTTAGGAACATAAAAAATTGAAATGTTGCAGGCCAGCTCTTAGAAGGGAAACAAAGATGCCTGCTTATGAAAAGAGAAATTTAAATGAAACTAGTTGTGGAGATCAATAAGAATTTGACACTCCTTGCACAGTTTTCAGAGCAGCATTAACAAGCTCATAGCTATGGCCTTTGACAGTCCACCTCTTAACTCTAGCTGACTTCAGAGTCAGGGGAAAGCTGTTGACCCAGAGACAACAACCCAGAAACTCTTGCATGAAAATGGAGACAATGTGTGGAAGAGACCGGAAGTCTCTAGCCTGGAATTGCATGCTGGGGTCCCCCAGATCATAGCTGGGAGAAATAGAGGTACTCTAGTATGAGCTTCCTCGTTCAACTATACACTTTTTGAAGGTAAGGATGGGGTCTTACCCATCTCTCTTCTCTGAATCATCTGTAAAATAGTACATAAATACTAAATATTAACTTAATTGAGTTACACATTGCTGGTGATAAACTTTGTGACTAAAATAGTTCCATCCAGGAAAAAAAAAAAAGACAGTATTTCTTTTCAAAAAAGATACCAACACAGAAAGACCCTCACATCTGTGGATAATATCTATAGGTGCACCAATTACCTGCCTTTACATTTTAGGTTGAGTCTTTCCCAGGTATTTGCTGTTTTTATCTACCTTGCTGCCTTAGCCAGTGGTTCGCAAACTGTGACATGTGTCAGAATCACCTGGAGAATTAGTGAAGAGCAGTAAGACATGGGCCCATTGACGTTAGACAGGACCCAGGCCTCTGCATTTTACCAAATTCCCTGGGAAATTTGGATCCCTACTAAAGTTTGAGAACCAGTGGCCTAAATTTTTTTTTAATTTGTGTAGCTTTTAATGGGGCCTTTTAAAGGGTGCTTTGTGACTCTATATGCAGACACATACTCAACTATTCTGCCTTGATCCAAGCTTTTGTCACAGACAAATACCCCCATCTTGCTGCAATCTGATTTTCTACTTAGCTTCCCCAGCAGAACTCATAAATTACCTTCTATTTAGTGACATGGTACGCAATAATATTTGCTCTCCTGATGCCACTGTGAGTAGACATCATTAGTCATCCTCTCCTGTCTTCTCTGTCCACATTTATAATCTCTAAAGTATGTGCTTTTCAGCAGAGAGGGAGGCATTTGTTGAAAGGTTGGCCTCTGCCAGGGCCACCACTAACTCATACAGCACTGTAGAGTAAAATAGCAAAAGGTACACTTGTTTCAAAATACTTGACTGTCACCTTCCAGAAAATGTTCATGATATATACAGAAATCTATCATGTCTGCCAGGTGTATGATTTTCCCCTAGATATGGTGCTCTGTACAGCTATCTATGGTGGCTCTTGCCATCTACCAGCTAGCCACTGTCTCCAGTAAACATAGGTATTTACTGAGTCTGTGGACCACAATTGAGAAAAGACCTTAGGCTCTCAACAGCTCATGAAACTCTTTCTCACTCCCTGAATACTCTGTCTTACCTGTACCTAGGGTGGGCAATTTGCCCCAGTTTGTCCAGGGTGACCCCAGTTTTAAAATGAAACTCCTACATTCCAGGAACCCCTTGGGACCAAGGTAAACCAGGATGAATGTTGCTAGGAGCTCCCATCTTTGGTCTTGTGACAATAAACTGAGTGTTTCTGATCAAAGGGAGGCAGAGAATAAATTCTAGGAGTGAGCCAAGGGGCTCAGTAGCAAAATCTTGGGAAAGACTGGGATGGCAGAGCCTCTGAACACCTACGCATCAGGCATTGAGCTAGGCATGATCTCAGGTAATCACTGATCATCACAAAACTCCATGGGGTATATTATTTTGTTATTTACATACTATGAAATACATTTTGGGGAGGGAGGTATACAGCTGCATTAGTTTTAGCAAATGCATAAAGTCGTGTAAACTCCAACACAATCAAGATACTTAAGAGTTCCATCAGCAAAGAATTCCCCTAGGTATAGTCAACGCCTTCTCCTAAGCTGAAGGGCGTATTATTGACTTGGTTTTTAGAAAAGTTAATTGAAACTTGGAGTGGTGGAATGATTTGCAGTAAAAATAATCACTTTGTCTGCCTTTTGCAAAGCCCTGCCTTTTCCCTGACTCATACACACAGTTAGTATTTCTTGATAAGATAAGTGAACAAAAGACCCAGTGAAAATGGCAACTTCCTTGGTAAAGACTGAACTCTTCCTGTTCCAGGAGAGGACAGTGATGGGCAGGGCACAGGGACATCCTAGCAATCTGGATTAGACATGGAGGAAGCAGGACATTGGCTGTGTCCTGAAACATTGGCCAGGAGCTGCCTGGTCAACATCCCCTCAGCCTGGTTTTACTGTACCCAACGGCATGTCATATCCAGTTATCTCTAGGCATATATAGTCAAGCCAAAAGGGATGAAGAGAGCCTCATAGATGACAGGCTCTGCTGAGGATAGTAGGTGAACAGGTAAATTAAAAGGACCTGGACGCCCTCAGCCTCGGATTGGAACTGAGCTGTTCCTGGAAGCTCTGTGTTCTGACAAGACATCTCACCATTTGGGGCATAACTCAGAGGCTGAGGTGCAGAGAAGACTGAGGGTCCAAAGAAGAATGGCAAGCTTCAGAAAAATTTCTTGTATTTCAGTAGGGCCAAACCAACAGGGAGGAGAAGGAGCCGGCTAAGCATGCATCAGGGAAAATCCTCAGTTCTAGCAGGGAATTAAATTAAGTGGGAAAATGGAGGTAGGATACACAGTCCCATAATCTGACTCAGCACAGCAGGGCATATAAGCCTGTGACTGTGGCCATGTGGTCAGAGCCCCCACTGGCTCCCAGGGGCCTCAACCCTGTGGCTGGGAAGGTGAAAGGATGGTTGAGTGGGTTGCAACCACAGGGAGAGTTAGTCTGAGGCAGGCACCAGAGGACAATTTTATCCTCAAGTCTATAAAGCCTCTCAATAAGGATGAAGGGAGGGTTCAAGGAGACAAGCACTCTTAGACATTTGGCTCAGTGCACCTTCACCCCACCAAATCTTAAAAAAAAAAAAATCCAAATTATTTCTATTGACTTAGAACAAAATTCTCATTCTGAGCTGTAGTCCAGAAGATCTCCATCAAGGGCCACCCCCTCCCCAGTCACATGTCACTCTCTCGCTCTTACCCTCTCTGCTCTGTAGTACTTCTCTTCAAGCTCTAGAATACACCAAGCTCATTCCGTCTCGGGGCCTCAGCACTCGCCATCCCTCAGCCTGAGAACATTCTTCTCCCGCCCTTACCATGGCTGGTGTCTGCTCATCACTTAGTTTTCAGCTCACATGTGTCAATGAGGGACCAGTGGGAACACACGTAGAATTGACCGAGCTGAGTTAGGAACTGAGGGACATCTCAGGAAGAGAATGTTAGAAGGGACTCAGGATGTGGGCTGTGTCAGGTGACTTTGGGCTTTGTTCTGGATTGGATGCCAGTAGGAAGTGGTATGATTGGGTACCTCAACAAATCTTAACTATAAGAAGGAAACACGAAATAGAGGCTAAAGTGGTAACTAGCAAAGAAGCAGCGGTCACTCATATTAGCTGGAATAAGGGGATGTTTGGTCTTTTTTCCTTTGGCTTGGACAATGTTCATATATTTGTCTGTGTTTAGATATCACTACAGAGTGGTCATATTTTTGTCTTGCTCCATCCTAGTCTCAGAGCAGCCTTCTCCAATGTTGGCCTTCTGTGAAATTGTTTATGTGCAACATGAAAGCACCAAGGTCCAGCTGTGAGAGCTATGCCAGCTCCCAGAAGTCAGGGGGCTGCTTCTTTCCTTCTTGAATGTCACCTTTTCAAAGAATCCTGCCCAACCCACTCTATCCAAAGTAGCCCCTTGTCCTTAGTCACTGTCTATCCCAACACCCTCTTTATTGCCTTCATGACACTCATTATAAACAATTACCTTGTTTGTTCATTCATTGTCTGCCCCTTCCCACAACCAGAACATAAAGTTCATGAGATCATCTGCCATATCCATTGCCAGTATTTCTAGGACCTAGCACAGTGCCCAGCACCCGGATAGTCACTGTGGATGGAAGTGGGGAGGAGAAGCAGACTCATTCACTACGTACTATTCAGCAAGTCGTTTCCTGTTTCTGGATCTCACTTTACTGATCTGTGAAAATGAGGCAATAATTTTCTCAAAAGATCCTTCTAGGTCTGACTTTCGAGGATTCTGTGACTACCTCAGCTCAGACCTCCAGGGATGAGGACATCCCCAAATACATCTTTTAGGACTAAAAAAAAAAAAAAAAAAAAAAATTATTACTTTAGAAAAGCAGTACTGTTGAAGAGTAGGAAACGTTTCCACACTCAGAGAAAAGTGTGAAAATAGAGCTCAACACTTTAAGGAGAAGAGAATGAGAAAAAGAAAGCGGAGATTGATAATGGATGGATATAATGAGATGGCAATTTTGGTTTCAAAGGAGTGTGATTAGCTCCTAATGACTGCCACCATTCCCTGGTCAATCTACTGTAACTAGCCACTAATGTAAAAATAATGCCCCTCGGCTGGCTCACTTTGAAGATGGAGATGACTTTCTCTTTTATACTTTTACCCCTTCCTATTTTTTTTTTCCTTCAAGAGATTATTCCCGATGAGATTGCAGCTCCCTAAAAAGGGAAATGGATGTGTGATCAAAGTCTGCCAATTAAGGGGTCATTACTGCTCCCTCCTGGCTAGAGACTCTTTTTGTTAGGTCTCCTCTGCCTTCCTCACCATCTTCATAGCTCCTAGGCAAACATTCAGTCCTTCATCCCCCACCCCCACCCCATGGGGGGACAGAGGCTCCGAGGGCGGGGTCAAGGGCCTGCATGGTTTCCCATGGAGAAGTGGCATCCATGACAACTGTATTGTTTAGTTTAAGATTTTTTCAAAAAATAGCTGCATGCTGGGTGCATCCTGAAAGACACGGCCTGGAGGTTAAGAGGACTCCCACCCGTGCCATTTAAGGACTCTGGGGGTGGAGAGAGACCTTCCTCAAATCTCTACAGTATCCCAGTACAGAGGGTACACGCTTATTCTGCGGGGTCCCATTGAGCAGAGCAAAAGGCAAGATATATAGAGGCAGAGTAAACAAAAAACTGTCCGGGGGGGGTCTGTCCAAAAGTGAGACTGGATGCTTTATGGGGTAGTGAGCTCTCTGTCACTGAGGGTATTCAAGTAGCAGATGCTATGGATCAGCTTATCAGCTGCCTAAAAGGCCCTTGTGGATGGGAACAAGAGCCAGATAATTTTCAAGGTCACTTCTCCCTCTAAGATTCCAGGATCCTTGACATCTCTATGCACAGAAGCCACCTTGTCCACTAATATTTTCATCCATCTATCCATCCATTCATTTAATCAAAAGGGGTGGTTCAAGCACATATGAAGTACAAAGCCATTATTGGGTTCTGCAGGGACAGATGTGAATAAGATGCTCCCCTTTCCCTGTAGGAGCCCATCACCAAGTTGGGAGACAAGACCTTCAAATTATTAGATGTAGAAAAGTTCATATAATAATAGAAGAAATGACTGACCAGCTGGGGATGCAGTGGGGATGTGGGAGGGTGAGTGGGGAAGGTTCTACAAAAGAGAGGATGCTTGAACTGGGTGTTGAAGGATGTGTAGGAGTTTCCCAGGTAGTGTCAGGTAGAAGAGCATCTCAGACAGGGAGGAACAGCATGTATGAAGTCAGTCTCAGAAGTATTAAACACCTGAAATTGCATTTTAGTTCCTTATCATTAGAATATCAAGATAAGAGCAAGAAACAAGGCTGCAGGGGTATGTGGGGTGAGGTCATGAATGAAAGACTTGGGGGCTTATCCTGAAGACAATGGCAAGGGGAGTAACTGGGTCCTATTCCCATTGTAGAAAGATCTCTCTGATTACAGTGGAAAATGGATTGGAGGGGACAAAACCAAAGCAAGAGAAACCAGTGAGGAGACTCGTGGGAATGTGTTTCTTCAGGTAAATTCACTCTTTGCAAGAATCATGGCTGCACATTAGACTCACCCAGGAAGCTTTAAACACTTCAGACACTTGTATCTCATCTCCAGAAAGTCTGATTTAACTGGTCTGGGATAGGGCCATGGCTTTGGCAGTTTTAAAGCTTCTCCAGATGATCCTAATGTGCCACCATAACAAAACCTTAAGTGAACTTTAACCTGTACCTTGGCACATAGTAGGTACTCAGCAGATTTTTTTTCCTCAAAAAAAGTAATATGAAATCAGAGTGTCCTTGCTCTTGGCTTCCTAGCACCTTGGGATGGATATAACTGGAAGGATAGTTGGCTTTTATCACAGAGGGTTTCAGGTAGAAAATTCACCCCCAAAATATTAGCTTAAACACTGAGAATTCCAGTGCTACCACTGAGACAAGCACACCCCACCCTTGCAGAGAGCCAGGAATATGTAGACCTGACAAGTTGCCCAGAACTGCTGGAGCTACCATGCTGGGTGGGAGGATGAGCACAGAGGCTGTAATCTGGGTTCTAAGAGTTATATGCAAAAGCAAGAACCAGTCATTTATAATACGGAGCAAGAAAAAGTGAAGGAGGAAGGGAAGACAAGCCCTCCACTTGTAAAATGAACACTTACCTACCTCCATAGCACCTTTGTCACTCAGGTTTAGGTCAGGGATTGGTGCCCAGAGCCTAACTGCTGTTTTGCTTCTCCTCTAGGATGCCTGTCTAAGGGTTTCTGAAACACAAAGAACACAATTCTTATCCATTGGTAGGGGGGAAGGCATTCTATTGCCCCAGTTTAAAACCCTAGGGACGCTAAGTTGGAGAACATGGCTTAGCTCAGGAAGCCCAATCAAGGACCTCCCACCCCATCTCCATCTGATCTGGAATGGCTAGGCAGCAGAATGGGCACCAATTCTACCTACCCAACCACTGCATAGTTGAGGATTGTGGTGATGCTTCTAGAACAAAGGTTGGCAAACTATAGCCATAGGTTAAATCTAACACCTGTTTTTGTAAGTAAGTTTTTTTGGATCAGAACCGTTGTTTGCATTATGTCTGTGACTGCTTTCACTCTACAATAGTGGAGTTGAGTAGAAGTAGTTAGAACACAGACTATATGGCCTTCAAAGCTCAAACTGCCTACTATCTGGCCCATTATGGAAAAATATTTATCAACCTCTAGAATAAGACCCACCCAAGCTGGCTTCACACATGAGAGACTGGAAGCAAGAAAGGATAATTGTGCATGGGCTGGGTTTTTAATAAACAGTGGTCCTGCCTGCCTGCCAGACATAGCCCACTGATTGGCTGAATTTCTGACCAATCAGGTTACAGATTCCTTCTTGCTTAGGATGGATGTAACAAAGAATAGATGGGCAAAGGCAAAGCTGGTGTGTTAAGATGAGCAGAAGTTCCTTTCACCTGCACCGATGACAGGGAGCTGCATAGACTAAAGATGTTGCAGATTCGGTCTCAGAAGCAATGAAGGGCCACAAGCAGGGCATTCAGTCCATTCTACCAGAAGCAGGGTAGGAACAAGCATCAAAATGTGGCATGACCTTCATGTTTCTGCAGCTTTCCTAAAGCAATTCCTGCTCCCTTAGATGCCCATCTCCCTCTTTGAGGTAACTGACTATACCTCCCCTGTGCTTCCACAGCACTTGGCTCATAACTCTGTTAAATCATTCCATGTGGTTTTTTGTCTGTCTCTTCTTACACTGATGACTCCTGTGTCTTCTTTCCTCTAAACTCTGACTCTGAACCTTTATTCCCAGCTTCCTACTCAACAACCCAGCTTGCATGTCAAAGTCACCTTGGACACAGCTGCTGCTGCTGCTGTTGTTCTTATTGTTTTGAACATGTTAAGAAGCACACAGTCCTCAACAAGTGCTAAAACACAACACTTAATTCCTACCTTCCCAGTTCTGTTTCTCCCCCATCTGGTTCTTCTCCATCTCAGTAAATGATATGACTCTCCACTCTGTTCTTCAAGCCAACGGTCTGAGCATCAGCCTTCATCCCTCTTTCATAGACATATTGGTGCCCTGCCCACATTCCATCCACACTCATTGTTCCCATGCATGCCCACCCAATGCCCACCTCCCAGAAACACCTGTGACTTTTTTGCCTGAAGACTTCTTCAACATAAAAGAATATGCACACCTTGCCTGGCAGAGTGTCAAGGAAGTTTCTAAAAGTTGTCTTCAACCAATGGTAGATGTAAATTGATGGATAAACGCTCCGACTCCCTTCTCTCTCTGGTGAGACAACTCTAAGGCATGAAGTGGGCCCACGGGATTAAGCCCGAGGTGCACACCATGGTGACTTGCTCATTGAAGAAGCCTACGTTGACTTTCCTCCCTTGATAGTCTCACTTCCCCCACTCTCCTACTTTTGCTTCTTAGTTCTGCCTCCCAAATAAAATTCCATACTCAGATCCTTGTGTCTTCCAAAAGCAGTGTATCTGCTTCCAAGAGAACCCAAATCTACGCATTCAACTGAAAATAATCACTTCTCACTCCCTCCACTTCCACCATCCTTGTACAAGGGCCCAAGGTAACATCGTCTCTTACCTGGACTGCGGCAGCAGCTTCCCAATTGATCTTCCTGCTTCCTCTCTAGGCATCCTAGAGCCTGTATTCCCTACATGAACCAGAATGACATAAATCAGATAGGTATCTCTACTGCTCAAAACCTTCCAGTGGTTTCCTATCACACGTAGAATCTAACACTCCACTGGTACCAGTGACCATGATGCCGCACCCAGTCTGAGCTATGCCAGCCTCACTCGATGCTTCTGAAACTACTCTCTCCTGCCTTATCTTTGAATGTGGTCATATGTCACCACCTTTGAATCTATTACTCCCTCTGCCTGGAAAGCGCTTCCTACATTTCTTGGTATGAGTGGCCTCTTCACATCATTAAGGAATTAACCTTTCAGAGATGCTCTCCCAGACTGTGTAATCTAAAATAATTCTCATCCTTCATCATTATATCCCTTTATCCTGCTTTATTTTCTCTATAACATTTTCCACTTTCTAAAATTATATATGCTTTCTTGTCCATTTACTACATCTTCCACTTGGCTAGAAGATCAAGCGAAACTTTGTCTATTTTTCTGTGTCCTGAGTACTTAGAACAATGCCAAACACATAATAGTCAAATATATGTTGAGTGAATGAATTAATGAATGAACAAATGAACAACTCCACAACTGAACCAGTTTTGGACTCATGATACACAGAAGACATCAATAGCATTTGAGAATGAAGGTGTAAATAAGGCCATGGGGGGCAGTCTATATTCTCCCCAGGCCCCATCCAAGAACACACAGCCCTTTATGCTGAGTGACCCATCACAGCATGTGTCATTTCCCCCGCTGGCTCATCTTCACCTGGATAGAGCACTTGTCTCAGGCCATTCTAACCACTGTGTCCTTTCTTCTTAGGCCTTACCAGAGGGGCAGACAGCTTCGTGGGACACAGCCAAAGAGGATGAAAACCGCAATAAGAATCGATACGGAAACATCATATCCTGTAGGTGCTCTTCTGGGAGGGCTTCAGGCTTTGGGAAAAGAGGAAACACAGCTATTACTATTATTTACCTAGAATTTGTCATTGAATAATCCTTGATGTGTCCAACTTTGGATCAACATGCCAAGCTAGGACCTGTATTTCAGCCTCTGTGTCATACCTGGCCTGGATGACAGAGCATGGCTAATCTCAGGCACAGGGGCAAGTGGAGAGCTGGGTCCAAGCAGAGGACAGCCAGCCTCTGCTAGGTCTTGCCTAGCATTACTCACTCAAGAATTCCTCAGGATTGGTAGGAAGCTCAGCTAAAAGGAATTCTTATATTCCCAGCAGTTCCTCCAATGCAGTGTACCATGTTGGCATTGACTTGGAGTGGGGAGCAAGATCCAGCCCGTGAGAGAGGGGCTGAGAACACTCTAGATGAGAGAATGATGCTACACAAAGGAAGTAGGGTCCCAAGGAAGGACTGAGGCTCAGAAGGAGCCAGAAACTCTGGCCTAAGCCTGAAGGTTTAGGGAATAGCCAGCTCAGGGCTCAGTGGAACCCAAGGCTACTCTAGTGATGCCGAAGGCAGGGTTTCAGGCATCATGACTTCTGCCAGACCTTACTGCTATTGGGGCAGAGGCCCTAAGGTGAGTGCCTGCCATTCAGGGCCTGCACCCACACAGGCATTTGGTGGTGCTGAGCCTGCAGGAGGAATGTGTGTTTTGTGCAGAGCTAGGGGAAGTGTGGAAGGACATTGCCTCTTGCTCACCCATGAGTTTTAGCAATCCTGTAGTCACTCTGATGTGTGATTTAATGAAGGCAGTGGTGCAGAGGAGTGAGAGCCCTCTGAACTCAAACTGTCTAGGCTTCTATCCCAGCTATGGGGCCCTGGGCAAGTTACCTGACCTCTATAAGCTTCACTTTCCTCACCTTAAAATGATGAAAATAGGGTCGTTGGAAAAAAAAATACATAAAACTCTTGACACAGTGCCTGGGCACCATTGCCACTCTTAGCTATAGAGTTAACGTTCGCAGAGTCACTGGTAAGCAGTGTGGATATCTTATTTCACCATATTTTAAGCAAAATTTACTGAATGCCTATGTGCAGTCGTGGAATAAGCCAGTTAGGAGGGGAATACATGATCAGATGCCCATTTTGGAAAGATGATTGGGAGGGTGCATTAGATTGGGAAAGGCTGGAGGCAGAGAGGCCAATCAGAAGGCTCCTGCAATGGTCCCAGAAAGGGATGATGGGGCTTGAACAAAATCAATGCAATGCTTTTTGAGTAACTGGTACGCAGTATTGAGTTCAGGGGGGGGAGAAGGAGAGAGAAGGACTGTCATATAACAAAATGCCATGCACTGGTCACACATGAGTGTTGTCGCTGCCAAATACTGGTGAGTACAGCATTCAAAGCACTGTGATGCAGAGAGGACAAAGTTACCTCACACAAGATGCTGAATACATATTCTCATGAGAACAGGTGTCTACAAAAGCCTCTGTCTGCCATAGTATAGCCAACCTGCACCTTTTGACATCTCACCAATTGGGTGCATAGCATTCCTTTGTCTCAGCTCTCAGAGTAACCCAATCCAGCCAAATTTTTTTTTTAAAAAAAAGGGAAGAAAAAAAAAGATTGTGGATAACAAATTATTTCTAGCACAGTTCAGTGCTTTGTTTTGTTTAAATGTCTAGACATTGCCTAAGAAAAAGCTTGGAGGAAGAAAGCATAAGATCCAGGCAGCTTGTAAAGGAAGAAAAGAAGCAGACGTTTTAGCTTAGCTGCTTCCTGTTCTGA
Source organism: Macroglossus sobrinus (assembly GCA_004027375.1). Classification (NCBI taxonomy): domain Eukaryota; kingdom Metazoa; phylum Chordata; class Mammalia; order Chiroptera; family Pteropodidae; genus Macroglossus; species Macroglossus sobrinus. Next base: position 95,470 of record PVKZ01002644.1, on the reverse strand, counting down.
TTTAGGAATGGGCTATGAATGGTAGAACTAATCAGAAAACATTTATAATTTGTCTCTTAGAAGATAGTGATGCAGACAGCAAGATTCCTTGCAAGCAAAGTGTTGGAAAGAGATGTTCAAACAATAAGGAGACATGTATTAAGACCCATGGTTCATGGGCCTCCTCGGAGCCAGGCCTGGTTATACCAGGCACTGGGACACTCCGTCTCTGCTTCCGGGGGGCTCCCCTTCTGGGGACAGGCAGCTGCTCACTCTGACCATCCTCTGCTCAAGGAACCTTCCCTAAAATATCTGGTCACTTGCCTGTTCCCCATATAGGATTGTAAGTTCAGATAGGGTCACTAAATTCTAGACCGTGGAACCTTGTGTGATCACCCTAAGCCTTAGTCTTAGCTCTGAAAAATGGATATAAAGATGTCTTCCTACTAGAAGTGGCATCCAGATAAGAAAAAAATAAGCGACTAGAGAACAGTGAAGAGACTCTGCCTGCCTGAGAGGCAGAGATTTCCAGGCTGGGCCAGGTAACTGTGCAAAGCCTGTGGGGACCGAGGGTGGGAAGCCAAGCCAAGCTATATATCTCTCTAGACCTCATCATTCACCCACTGCTCTCAGCACCTTGGGCTGAGCTATCAGCCCTCACCTGGGCTCGGCCCAGCCTCCTTCTTGGTTGCTCCACATCTAACTTGGCCCCCAACTTTCTACCTCTCTGATCTCTGACAGAAGCCGAAGAGACCTCCTCAAACATGAATTGGACCACGTCATCTTCTGATGAAAACCCTTCAAATGTTTTCCCTTTGCCCTTGAATGCTCCTTATCCAAAGTCTCTTAGCTGCTTCTACAGTCTCATTTCCCTCTCCATGGTGATCTTCTCGATTAAGGCACACTGGCCTGCCTTCAGTCCCTTGAGCTCTCCATGCTCATCCATGCCACAGGGCTTTTGTACATTCTGTTCTCTCAAAATGCCCTTCTCCCCTCTCTTTGCTCTACTAATTCTACTTTTTCTTCAGGTCTTACTCCTCAGGGAATTGTTCCAATCTTTTGAATTTGGTCATAACCCCATTATTTACTCCTAGAACACAATGCATGTCTTCTCCTTAGCCCTTGTCATCATCACAATTTGAGAGCCATTTGGATGATTATCTTCTGACTGCCTAACTCCCTCACCTGCTCTGTGACAGCAGGACCATGACTGTCTGGCACTTCTATGTCCCAAAACCTAGCATTTAGTTGGTGCTCAGTAAATAGGAACTGGATGTTGGAAAGCATGGGGTCTCTGCATGACCCCAAAGGATTTGAGTCATGGGTCTCTCCCTTCTGGCTTCCCAAATAAAATAGAGAACACCCAGAAATGATGCATGGAGGAAAGCTGGATCAAAACTACCCTGGGAACAATGTCCAAGTGATGTCTTCCAATAAAGCAGTAAATACTGAACCTGGATGAAGAGAGAAGAGAGACGGGTCACAGGAGGGGGAGAGGTGTGACTGAGAAAGCAGGATTCCAGGCAACAGGGAAAACGAAGAAGGGGATTAGAATTCCACCACCAAGGCTGCAGAAGATGCTGCTAGTGTCCCACTCACACTTATGACCTCACTGCCACACCGTGCCGTGACACCAGCATCTGGGGCCAGGACTAGGGTCAAGGGGCAAAGACTCCCAGATTGCAACATTCAGGAGGTTCCCCAACTCTGCACGGCCCTGAGGTGGAGTGCCTCCCTAAAGTGTGCCTGAGGCGCCTCACTTGGTTAACGCTCATCCTTCCCTATTCACATCTCTTTGCCTGAGGACCTTCTCCAAAGCTGGGGCAGGATGCTCCATCCATGCACCAGGCTTTCTCTCCCAGCTTCTCACCCTCCCACAAGGTTATATGTTCTACTCCTTTTTCAGGGGGCTGCAGATGCCCACAGTAGGAATGAACTTGAAACTCACCCTTTCTGAGCTGCCTTCTCTGGGCTGTCTCCATCTCCCCTATTCCCACTGGTGCCCCTCTGCTCCTACATAAACCACTTGCACTGGAATCCTTACCTTATATCTACTTCTGGGGAAACTCAAACAGAGGCAGAGAGAATTCAGACACCTGATGACACCACCTTGATGGGCTAGATAAAGCTGAATCTTCTTTCTAATTTAAGGGTCAATAACTCTGCAACAAAACAGGGCTGAAACAGGTCTGTACTCTGTAATGAGTCAGTGCCAAGGTAGCCAGTGGATTCAAAAGCAGGGGAAACAGATAGTGGGGGAGGGGAAGAAGGCGTGGGGAGGAATTGAAATGAGAAAGGTAACGGAGAAACAGCCCAGAGGAATGGAAAATGTTCCTGCCCTTGTATGTGTCCCTCCCAAAGGTGAAGCCTGCCCTGGCTTGATAAATAGAAATATTCTTGGCATAAGAAGAAAATGGGTGTGATTAGCATCTTAAGGAACCCAGAGCACTGAGAGGCTGGAGTGCAGGACAAAGGCCCAGGCCAGGGAGAACAGAAAAGATTAAAGGGGAAGAGAAGGAGGGAGGGCACTGACTGCAAATGAAACAATGAAAGCAAAATCTTGGCTAAATAAGCCCTTTCTTCCAATGATGCCGTTTAGAATTTAGTGATAGAGACAGTCTGGTTTCCAGGGACTGGAAATGGCAAGGAAGTGAAAGGGAAGGAAATGAATGGGGAAAACAGAACAAAGATTTCTTTGCTTTCAAGTAGCTCTGGGCAGAACTGTGAACAAGGGGAAATTTCAAGAACACCGAAGCATTCCTCATGTGGAAGTTCTAGAAAGGGCTTCCTACGCTGGCAAGAGAAAATGATACTGAGGGATGGAAGTGATCTCAAGGTTGCAAATTTTGCAAAATGAGGCTCCCCTTCTGGGATCAGGCAGAGTCCCAGCAGGAAACAGATGGGACCCTCACACAGGGGATTTGAGGAGAATTTAATCAAGTGAAATTTTTTATAATGCTGTGAGCCAGCTGCAGGGAGATTACAAGGAATCGTGCAGTACTCTGGGGCTAAAGATCATCCCCAGGCCACAGAGGATTCGGTAGGGTGAGGGTACCAAGACCCAGAGAGAGATGATTTCCCTGGTGGTGTGACATTAGTGGTGTTGCAGCAGTGAGCGCATGGTGACCCAACAAAGGGAGCAGAAAGGATAAGGACCTTGATGGCACTCTCCCCTCTTTGTCCAGTCTTCTGCCTATGCGTTCCATGGTCTAAAGCCAACCAGAAGGCAGAGGACAAGGAAATCTGTAGACCTTGTCATTCTCAAAGTGTGGTCCCTGCAACAGCATCACCTGGGCACTTGTTAGAAATGCTCATCTTTGGGCCCCATCTCAAAGCTACCGAATCAAATTCTGGGGGCGAGGCCCAGCCATCTGTGTTTTTAAAAGCTCTCCAGGTGACACTGATGTATGCTCGAGAGTGAGAACCCATCTTGTCCAGAGATCAGCCCCGGGGTTAGAGAACCAGGAGCAGAAGGCTGGGGGATGGGTCCGAAGGGCAAACGAGATCTGCTGCATTTTCTTAGACTTCTTTTCCCCTAGTCTAAGACAAGCCCTGGGCTCAGGTGTAGAGTACTGGACATGGGTTGGGCAGACCCGAAGCTAGTCTCATTTCTGCCCTTTACCTCATTCACGACCTTCAACAAGGTCACTTCATCTCTCTGACCCTCAGTTCTTCATCCCTCAGCACAAGGAGGGCAAATTAAGGTGAATATTGAACCTGAATCTGGTGTGCAGACTTTTAAATCTAAATGAGACTTGGTCTTGGCCCTTTGAGTTGACAAGCAAGAAGCGATGGTTCAGAAATCTGGAACCCTACCCTCGATCGGTTAGTCTGTAGGACAGCCGCCACCAGAGCCCTGGGTTCGTGCCGCCAGGACCCCACGTGCTCCCCACCCAGGGGCCCCTCTGCATCAAGACACATCATGCTCTTGGAAGAGAACGGGGTAAGGGCTCCGACCTCAGAACAGATGGCAGACGGGGATGAGCTCATCAGAGAGGCTGTTCTGACTTCCAGGGGAGGTCTTGGCCTCAGAACAAACCCAGAGGCTTTTGCTCACAGCAGATTTCTCTACTGATTTCTGGGGAAATAGAACTGGTTGACAAAGTAGGTGCCTCATTCGGAGCTCCCAACTCTTGGCCACCATTGTTCTTTGCAGTCTTGGAGGGCAGCCCTCCAGCCTGATCCTAGTGCAGAAATCTGCAGTATCCCTGGCCATCAGAGGCCTTGTCCTGACCAGTGGAGCTCTCTCTGCCTGCTTGCAGGGCAGGCCCAGACTGACAGGAAATTAAGTGCCCCCAGGAGCAGCCCTCAACTGATGACTGATGACTGATGGGGTGGGTGTGTAAGTACCCACTTCTCCCTGAGGCGGAACAACTTGGAGATGCTTGTTCCACACTGTCTTTCAAAGCTCCCTAATAAAATTAAGTCCAGTTGTCTCCAGTGGTAACTTGCTTGATGACACACCCCCTATTGGAGTCCTTCCTTTCTCCATCTCACTTCCCATTCTCCCCATGTTCCCTGGGATCTCCTCCCAAATCAACTCCTTGCACTCAAATCCTAGTTTCAGAGTCTGCTTCTGAAGGAAATCAGATAAAAAGCCTTCTCTTTCTTCAGAAAGTTTGTCTAGTGGGCTGTGGTCCGGGCAGCCCACTTAGTATGAAACAATAAATTCATCAGATGGGCCCCTGTCTCTCTGACTCTTCTCAGTGCTCTGCCTCTCTGCTCCCCCAAAGCTTTCATCTATCGGAGCGGCTCCTCGCAGGGCCCCGCAGAGGGGAGAGGCCCAACCTCAGCCAGCATGGAGTTGCTAGAACAAGAGGGTACACAGAGTGTCGGGCTGTTTCCCCGCTCATACCCAAGCCACCCTCCCTCTTGATAATGCTAATTCAATCATGATTGAATGTGCAGACATTTATCTTCAATGAGGTACCCAGGCGATCTCAGCGGGATTATCTGCCTCCTCCCTACCCACTTGTGCAAGATGAGGCCATTAACATTTCCAGTTCTTCTAGAAAATGATTTTTCAGCTCCACAATTCATTGTAATGAGTCAAATCTCTTTTCTCTGAAAAATTGCATCCTTTCTTTAGCCTCCTCCAGTGCCCAGAAGACAGGAAGAAGGGACATCACATATTCAAATGATGGTATCTCCCCAGCCCCACCTCTCTGAGGTGATTCTCTAAGTGGGTGTGACCTGAGAAGGGCAATTTATTGGATTACTGTTGGTGGTGGGGGAAGGGAAGAGGAGTTTTGAATTGTTTAGGGAGGTGGAACTGTGCAAAGGAAAAAACTGAGGCTGCTCTTCTGGGTGGGCCTGGGGACGCAATGGGAGGAGACAGTGTCGGAGGGCTGGAGGGTAAGGAGTCTTGGAATTCCAGGAGGGTTAGGGACCCCTCACTCTACAACAAAGCTCTCAACCTTTTTCCTTCTCCCGAGTTGTAAAACTTCTTGGAACCTTGAGTTTCTCATCCATAAAACGGGGCAATGATATATACCTCGCAGGTTTATTACGAGAATCAAATAGCATAGCATTCATAAGGCCTCTAGGATAGTACCTGGAACAGTACACACTGCACACAGGTAAATTCCTGTACCTCACCACCTAACACAAGGTGGATCTCTAATCTTATAGCCCAGTTCCAGTAAGATCTTTTGGTCTTTCTCAAGACAAATTGAATAGTCAGGGCACCTCTCCACTAAATAACTGAACACCGGTCTGAACACTTGACCCCAAGTGTGATCAGAACCTTCTCGAGGGCTTGTTAAGATATAGATTGCTGGGCCCTGCCCCAACTCTTATGATTCAGTGGCTCTGGGCTGGGACTCAAGTGTATGCATTTCTAACAAGTTTCCAGGTGTTGCTCATGTTTTTGTTCAAAGGGCTATCTTTTGAAAACCCCTGGTCTAGAATAATAGAACTGAATTTATACATTTATGTTGATTTCTTACAATACCCCAGGTGCTTTCATATGTACCTCTTTTCATCCTTGCAACAGTCTACTAAGGTAGATATGATTTTGATGTTAAAGTTGGGCAAATTGAGGCTCAGGGAAGGTAAGTAACTTGCCGCAGGTGATACGGGTAATGCGTGACAGACCTCAGGGCTGCCTTCAGAGCCTAGTGAATCCCTTACCTCTCCCTGCTGAAGACAAGAACTGGCTGCCAATCTTGGGACAGGACAGGCTGGGTCTGCAGGGTGGGTAAGGAGTCCACTACAGGGAAAGAAAGATTTCGAGCACAAGATCCAGACATGCTCTGCCAGCCCTGTGTAGAGAAAAGAGCCTGGGGGTCCCAGGCCAGGTTACCTAAACCCAACTGTATGGCTGTAAGCAAGGGGCCTGCCCTTTCTGGTTCTCAGCCTTTCAGACACAACTATGAACTCATTTATTGAACAGATAATTACTGAGCACCTGCTGTGCGCCACACACTGTAGAGGAATTCAATAAATAGGGCACCCTTCCTTAAATAGGGTTTGAAGGAGAGCCATAGGTGAATCAGTTACTACAACTGCTGTAAGAGCTCAGAGGAAAAGTACAGGGAGTTTTCAGAGTCTGGGATGGAGAGATCACAGGAGACTTCCTGAGGAAGGAACATTGAGCTGAAAGCTAAAGAAGGAGGTATTGCCAGCCTTGTGGGGTTGTGAGTATTCCTTTACATGTGCAAAGGCCCTGAGGTCAGAGCAGTCATTGTACATTTGAGCAACTTAAAGAAGGGTAGTTATGAGAGTAGTGTGGGGGATGCAGGGCATGAGGCTGCATTGGGAAGCAGGTCCCAAACCATCCGATCAGGCAAGGCATTGTGGGCACTGGTAAGGCTTCATTCTCTGTCAGTGGTATCCTGGAGCTGATTCTTACCAGCTTGCAAGAACAGATTGTTAAATTTTCAGGAATTTTGTGGGCTGGCTGCTGCCATGTTGGTAGCTTGAAATCAATCATAGTGGGAGTATTTATACCACAGAAATCAGCAGACGTTACAGGTCAGGGCCTTTTTTTCCTCCAGAGAGCTGTTTGTTAAACATTTGCCAACATACCACTGGTGTTGATCCTAAAACTCCAAGGAACAGATTGATCCCAGAGGGGTGATGTTTCCGTTTCCCTGGAGTTGTGTGCAGGGGGGCTCTTTGGATCTCCAGTCTTGGTAGCATACCTCCCCCCAACCCCCTGCAGGCTGCCAACCGTTCTCTCCTCCCACAAGCCCGTCTCCCAACCTCAGCAGAGAGCCTGACGGAGCCCGGCTCATGCACTTTCCTCTTACATCACTACCAAGGAGTTTGCTTCTCCTCTATATGACTCTTCTCAATTCTTCTTGTCTTGAATATCAAACCAGGAGTACCAATTTAGCTGTTTTTCAAGCTTGCAAAATGTAGATAGGGCATAATGAATGTTCTGGGCTGCTTGTAAATTACCTTGTATAAACTCCTTCACATCGTCCGCTGCCCCATCCTTCTCCAAGTGCATGTGAATAAACACAATTTTTTATCCTTCTAATTACATAAAGTTAGACGAGGAAGGGGACAGAGAATAATATTAGCATCTCCCGCAAGGAATAAATAAACCATGAGGACACTGCTACTCCTTGCAATGCCTTTCTGGCAGTCCTACAGCTGAGTCCTGCCCTTTGACAAGTACACACACACAGCTCTTGGCCTCTGCACAAAGGTGAGTTTACCTTTGGGACAAAGAGAAAATGGGAGCACTGAGTTTCTAAGCATCTCTGCCATCAGCTCATGACCTGCCTCTCATCTAGCCAACAACCACCTTTTATTAAGGACTTACTGTGTACCAAACACTACCCTGCACTTTTTTTAGAACAGTTTTAGGTTTACAGAAAAAATGAGCAGAATACACAGAGAGTTTCCATATGCCCCTTCCCTCCCACCCACATTCAGTTTCCCCTATTATTAATATCTTGAATCAAGGTGATACATTTGTTGCAGATGATGAACCAATATTGATCCATTAGAATCAGTTGGAGTCCATAGTTTTCAGAGTTCGCTTTTGTGTTGTACAGTTTTTTGGTATTTATACAAATATAATGTCATGTATCCATCATTATAGTATCATACAGAATAGTTTCATTGCCCTAAAAATTCCCTGTGCTCCATCTCTCTATTCTTACCTCCCTCCAAGTCCCTGGCAACCACTGATATTTTTACTGTCTCCATAGTTTTGCCGTTTCCAGAATGCCATGGAGTTAGAATTACACACTATGAAGCCTTTTATGTATAATGGCATTTTTCATTTATCAGTATGCATTTAAGTTTCTTTCCTATCGTCATGGCTTAATAACTTTTCTTTATATCACTGAATAATATTCCATTTATGGGTATATCACAATTTATTCATCCATTCACCTACTGCAGGACATCTTGGTTTTGGCAATTGTGAATAAAACTGCTGTAAATATCTAAGTGCAGGTATTTTGTATAGACATAAGTTTTCAACTCCTGGGGGTAAATACCAGAGATAGCAACTGCTGGATCATATGGTAAGAGTAAGTTTAGTCTTCTCAAGCAGCTGTATAATTTTGTTTTCCTACCAGCAATGAATGAGAGTTCCTATTGCTCCACATCCTCTCCAGCATTTGCTGGTGTTGGTGTTCTGGATTTTGGCCATTCTAGCAGGTGTACAGAGGTATCTTGTTTTAATTTTGCATTTCTCTAATGACATATGATGCTGAACATCTTTTCATATTTTTATTTGCCACCTGTAGATCTGTTTTGCCAAGGTGTCTGTTCAGATCTTTTGTCCATGTTTTTAAAATCAGGTCATTTGTTTTTCTTATTGTTGAGTTTTAAGAGTATTTTTGTATATTGTAGATACAAGTTCTTTAACAGATATGTCTTTTACATTTTCTCCGAGTCTGTGGCTTGTCTTTTCATTCTCTTAACGTCCTGACAGGTTTCATGCCTGATATTTCTCAAGTTTAATCCTCCCAACATTTGGTGAACTCTATAATATTGGCCCCTTTTTGCTAAGGAACCCAAGGCTAAGAGAGATCAATTAACTTACTAAGTGATGGAGCTAAGCTTTGAACCCAGATCTGACCCTCAACTCCATACCTCACATCACCAGTTATCTTTCTTGCTACCGGTTAGCTCATGTGGGAATGAATCTTGGTCGTTTCACACTAAAATAGCCTTTCACAGTATCAGAAAATAGAGTCTGTATTTGGATGCCCTGCAGAGCCCAGCATGATTACTTGCATTGAAGTGCCTTAATACGGCATGGAGAGCCCTCTGTAATCTAACCCCCGCCTACCTCCTCTGTCCCTTCTCCCATTGCTAATCTCTTCACACTCTGTATTTATAAGACAGGAAACTCTTCAGCTCCCCCAATGTGCTTGCTTTTTCAGGATTTCTGCTTTCATTCTTGCCATTCCCTCAAAGGGAAAGACCCTTTCTCATTGTCCACTGGTCAAGCCTTACTCACTTTTAATTCCTCATTCACATATTACTCTGTAAAGTCCTCTATTCTTCACTTTCCTAGACCTTGAAATTTCACTTCTATGTACAATCTGTCTCCTCCACAATACTGACAGACTACTTAAGTATGAGCATCACTTCGATAATACTTTCTTAGTCCCTTCAACAAGCCTTCACATAGTAGGTGCTCAATAAATGTGTTCTTAATAAGTGAATGAAGGGGAGAGATTGGCAAATGCCATAATCTGGTGGTTAGAGGCACTTTTCATCTTTCAGAATATTTAACTTAAAGAAATGTTTGTTTCTTTCATTCTATTTTGTTTTCAATCATTTTTGCTTTCAGATTTTAAATTCCATTGTATAATAGAGAAAATTACCTTTCAACATTTTAAACCACAATCTTTTTCCAGTGCTATAGACTCCAGGAGATGATATAACTCAATAAATAAAGGAGATTTTTTTAAAATCAATAGGTCATTAGTAAAACCAATGAGTAAACTCACAATTTGCATTTTCATTTTTTTAAGGCTTACAGTGTTTGCAACCACTGGTGACAAGGCTTAACAATCAAAGCTCAGAGTCAAGTGCTGGACCTTGTTTGAAACCCTGCTGGGTGAGATGTCCCCCAGGAAGTCCTACTCTCTGGGGCTACAATACTGCAAGAGCTGGGGACAAACCATTTGCCCAGACTCCAGGAGTAGTAGTACCTGAGAGATGCTAGAAGTCCAGGGATAAGACCTTGTGTGGACAGAACAGGGGTTCAGGGTCAGACAGACCTGAGATAGAATCCCAGCTCTGTTACTTACAGGCTATGTAACATGGGAAAATTGCTTAAGCTCTCTGAGCCCCAGTTTCTTCATTTGTGAAATGGAAAGAATAATAATAATACATCATTATGGTATTATTATAATAATCTATAGAATTTTTTGAAGGAATAAGTGATGAAGTAAGATAATGTATGTAAAGTCTCTGGTACCTACCGTTAATTCCATGAAGGTTAGCTTCAAACTTCTCCCCCACTTCATATCCAACTCCCCCACCTACCCAAAAAGTTTACTTAGATCCCCATCTACTCCCTCTAGTTGCTTCCACTGAAGCTTTCCTACGATGAATAAAAAAGAAAGGATTCAGTGTATTTCAGTGTCTAGCACAGTGCCTGGCACATGGCAGATGTTCAATGAATCATTTTTAAATGATTAGTTAATTAATTAATGGATATGGGGTGGTATTCTGTTCACTCCAGGAGCTGTTTATCTGTCCTGGGACCCATTCTTTGTCTTCTGTGCTCGACTTCCTCTCACAGGGAACAGACCCCTGCAGGTTGCATTTCTCAGTCTCTCATCCACTGGCTCCTGGCTGGGTTTGGCCAATGACATGCCTTGGTGGAAGATGGGAAAGTAGGAGAAAGGAAAAAGTGGAAGTATTTCTTGCCCTCTGTCCCAATCACAGGCTCCTTCTTTAGCAGCCTGGGAAGCTCCTCCTTTTATCCAGCTCCCATCAAAGAGGCCCACTGCAGCTCCTATTCCCACAGGTGTCCCCAGTCCCTGAGCTCTGGTCCCACCATCCCTGGGTTTCCTTGTTGGTGCTTACCTCTGAGTTACTTCACCTTCTTCTCTTTGTCTTTTCAACTCTTCCAGTACCCAAGGTAACTGCTTCTCTGTGTCATTAATTTCCTTCTTCTGTGGACACTTGAAGTGGTTTCTAATATCTTCTTAGACTCCTCTTTGGAAGCAGATGTCTGGACCTAGAGTTAAGAGAACCCCACTCTTTTAAGCTCTACCATCCATTGGCCAAGTAGCCAGTCGGTCCATGTGAGTCTCAGTTTCCCCATGTGCAGCAAAGTCTAACAGCCCCCACCTTGCTTCTCTCACAGGATAATTGTGAGAGTCCAGTGAAGTAATCCATTCATACATCCACAGGGTTCAGTATGTGCCACACACGGACATGCAGAGGACAGAACAGGGGACAAAACAGTTAACATTCTTGTTCTCAGTGGGTGCCAGTTAGTAGTAGTAGATGTGTTCATAAACTGCAAAGTGCTGCGTACAACCAACAGAACAAGCTGACCCTACATCTTTGACTCCCAGGGACCCTTGGGGATGCTCGACTCTCTCCAGCCCACTTACTTCAAACCCCAGCCCTGCCCTAGAGTCAGTGAGATTGGCCAGGAGATGTGACGACATGCAGCCATATGTACACAGTTACCTGGATAGCGAGCTGAGCCCCTCCTCTCAGCCAGACCCAACCAGAGTGTTCCGTTTGTGTGTGTCGGATCACGTGCCGCAGCTCACGTTAATTAAATGTAAAGGATGAGCCTGATTCTTCGGCTGTACCAGTTTTTTTTTTTTTAATGGCTTTTATTGGGTGTTATTTGAAGTAAACATGCCATCAACCAAAACCTGCAAATCTTGTTTATGCCTAAATTGTGTTTGAAATGGTAGTCTCTGTAACACAATTTTTAGTTATCGATGACCTCCTTTATAATGATTTAGTCAGCTTCACTTGAATGATAGTGTTGATAACAATATGTGGCCAACAATCTATTTGCAACAATACTCCAAGAGGCAAAAGAAAAGCAATTTGTGCTCATGTGGAAAATAGGTAAATTTGCCATTTTTAAGCAAGCATGAAAATGGAGCATATTAATCCCGATCCAATCCATCTCGCTTCCTGAGTATTTTCATATAGTCTCTTGCATTGTCCTGTGGAGAAAGCATTTCCATTCCCATTTTAATGACAAAATCACTAAGACTTAAAGAAGCAGGCGAAGCAGGTAGACAAAGCCAGAAGAATCAGAGGGCAGGTGGAAAAGAGAAGTAGACACAGGTCTTTTGTAAGGCATAGCACTCCCCCATACCTGAGCCTCAACTTCCTCATCTGTAAATGGGGATAATAACGGAAGGTGATGCTGGGGTTAAGTGAGAGAGCATTGTGTCAAAGGAACACAATGCCTGGTGTGCAGAAATTAATATAAATGGTGGCTCTAAAAAAGGAGCAGGGCTGGCCCATCACCTGAAGGCTTCTTATCACCCATCCCCTTGTTTTCTGCCCTCTCTGCAGATGACCATTCCCGAGTGAGGCTGCTGGTGCTGGATGGAGACCCGCATTCCGACTACATCAACGCCAACTACATTGATGTGAGTCTTTGTGAGGCTGGGCAGCCAGGGTCTGGGGTTGGCTACAGCAGGCCCAGGATGTGTGTGCCCGTCCCCTAGTCTCTCCTCCAGAAAGGGCCTTCCCAGAGCATGTGCAGAGGTGTCTGGCTCGTTCCCGATTTGTAACTAGTGCAACCCAAGTGAATTATCCATCTAAAAGCTGCATCCTCTTTCAGGCTGGCTAGAGTCGCCTGCTCTACAGAAACCCCAGGATAACTGCCAGTCTCGTTTATTCACCTGCTGATTCATTTGTATATGTGTCTGTTTATCCATTCATTTATTCATTTAAAGCTACAGCCGTCTAGGCAACAAAAATTTTGAAGTGCCTACTGTAAACTGGATGCTATGGAAACTATAGAGCTAAAAAAGCCATAGTCCTGCTTTTAAAAATCTTAGCAGGAAGATAAGCTGTGCACATCAATAATTCCAGGGCAAGCTAGAAAGTGGTAAGTGTCATGAGTTCAGATAAAATGCTACAGGGATTCAAAGATGGGGGGTGGGGAATTTTGCTTCTTCCATCAGGAATGCAAAATGTGATTTAACCAAAGCTCCAAGCACAGGTAGAATTTAAAATCAAAGGGGGAAGATGAGCCTCTGGTTAGAGAGAACAGCACAGCCAAGATGTAGCAGCTGGAAGCAAAGATATGTAGCAGCTCAGTTTGCGGGAGCAGAGACTACATACATAATGGGAATAGTGGAAAATAAGGTTGGGGCGAGATCATTCATGCCTGATGATCAAACTTAGGAAGTTGGACTTTATTCTGTAGGCAAGAAAAAGCTTTTGAAAGGTTTTGATCAAGGAGGTGGTTGGTTCAGAGCTGAACATTAGGATGGTTTATCTATCACCAGGGGTAAGAGAGATCAAAGGGAAAAGAGACTGAGAATAGGACACACATTTAGAAAAGGGGCTGCTTCAGTATTTCAGAGACTGTTGAGGAAGGGACTAAATACAACAGGAGGCAAGATGCGTGCCTGTGGAAGTGGGATATTTTGCAAAGGGGGAGCATGGCCAGAGGGCCAGATGGGCATCCCAGCATAACAAGCCAGGCTTCTCAGGACCTCAGCTGGGAGCCCAAGGGCCTTGACGAATGGCTCAGAGATCCTCCTAGGTTTCTCTGACTCTCAGGTGTTTTTACAGATAAGCTATAAAATGCCATGGCATGCTTTTGAATTCCCCATAATCTAGGCTGAACCAGATGATTTGTTAATTCAGCAAATATTTATTGAGCCTTGTGTTGGTTATTTGTCTGTTTACCCTCAGGTCTATTCCTTGTACTTCCCTGTTCTGCTTTGTATTGCTAGTGTCAGTGCGTGTGTCTCTGTTACTGTGATGAGTGTGTGTGTGTGTGTGTGTATGTGTGCGTGTGCGTGTGTGTGTGTGTGTGTGTGTGTGTGTGTGTGAGAGAGAGAGAGAGAGAGAGAGAGAGAGAGAGAGAGATGCAGGAAGGAAAGCAAGCTGACTCCTTCAAAGGAGGTGCTAATGGGAGATTGGAAGGTGAAACAAAGGGAGAAGCTAGCATATGTCTCCTCTCTCACTTCCTTGGGTGGCAGCTCCAGCAGTGGCTGCATCCCACCCATGGTTCCAGCTTCCATCAGGCAGGCCCATCAGATTTCTACATTCTGCCAGGTGACCCCAGCTCCTGGGCTCTGGCAGCTTCTCTGTCTCTCATTATGCGCTAGCTGTAGGGTTGGTCACAGCCTCCTGCTGTTGACAATATCTGGATTGCCCCACTGCTCCCTGTTCGGCACCTCAGCTCCTCCATCACCTGTATAACAAACCCCCATACTGAATTCCCTCTGGTTGAAACACCTAGAGTGGTTTCTAGTTTCCCGCCTGGACTTTGGTTGTCAAAGGGCCTGTATATGGCCAGGAACTGAGGCTGGAGCTTCAGTCACAGTCGAGATAGACATGGTCTCTTGCCACCTTGGCCCTTCCAGGAAAGGTCATAAGGAGATGGCCAGTTCTGAACAACCTGTCTCCAGCCTGGAGCAAGGCACTCAGTACCAATCACACCTCCAGCCTTTCCCACATGCATTTGTACTCATTTCGCAAACACTGAGCAGATCCTCCACAGAAAGCTAGAAATACAGACGTTATAAAAGATTCAAGTCTGGAGATGGAGTCAGATTAAAAGAGTCCCTGACAGAGCAGGGCCTATAAGGACATAAAGGAAAACCAAAGACTCATGATGGGGATGGGGTAGTCCGTGAAGGCTTCCTAAAGGAGGTGACACAGTGCTGCCTTAGCCAATGAGAAAGAGTGAGCCACGTAAGAAGTGTTGATAGTAACCTAAGAATTATTGATCACCTCTCATGTAGCACCATTACCTCCCCCAATACCACAACCTCACAAAAGAAGTGCCGTTACTACCCATTTTCAGGTGAGTAAGCTGAGGCTTTCACAGTTATGTAAGTTATCCAGGGTAACACTGCTAGGAGGTGAGGGAGGAGTGAGCAGGAGTCTGAGTCTGGGGTGCCTCCCCCATCATGTCCTGCTGGCTCTATAATAACAGTAAAGCAATGACAACAGCCAGTGGCTCTCAATGAGTCACTGTTGACCCCTATGATGAGTGCTTTTAAATTAGTCCATTTATCAAGACCTCTCAATAGCCCTCCACAATAGGCAATCACCCCCATTTTTCAGATACAGAAGCTGAGATTTATAGTTTGTCTAAGGCCATACACCTGATCATCTGCAGAACCAGGCAGTGAACCAGACTCAAATGATCCCCAGTCCAGGGCTCTTCCTCCTGCTTCTCCCCACCTTGCACCCACCATATACTGGAGGCTGGGTCAGCATGTTCTGAACCAGATTGAGTTTGTTCCTTCCATTTCCCCTTGGCCTTGTCTACAACTGAATGGATGTGGCAGCCCGGAGGGCCATGGCCCATGTCGGGTCTGCTGGCCCAAGTCACCATACCTCTCATATGTCATCTGAGTGGTAACCTCCAGCAAAAAATTATTTTTCTAGGTAGATACTCAATCCAAAGGTGAGTGAGCAACTGACTGCAATCAGAGCCAAGATGTACTTTGGTATTTTATAGGCAACAAATGAAATTGCTGGAAATGCAAGTGAATCTCTACATCAATACTAATAATGCCTCCCCTTTCTACCAGGTTTTGTCATTCTAATGCATTCGCAAGCCTGTAGAAAAAGAAACCAGGGGTCAAATTAAAGAGTCCTGCTCAAGGTCACACAGCTAGAATCCAGTTCTCTACCCTCAATGGACAGACCACAGCTCTCTCCCCCTCTCATTAAGGAGCAGGTTGCACAGAGTGGCCAAACAGCCTCTGCTACAAGCTGTCTTAATATGTGACACTGGGTTCTGTGCTGGATCTCAGCAATTAGAGTTAAGACTTCACAGGACCAACATCATGAATTCAATCCTTGTAGGGCCTGTTGAATCCAGGCAGTTCTGCTTGCTAACTTTATGATTTCAGGTGAATTATCTAGTGGTTCTGATATCTGTAAATTGGGATAATAATGCCACCCCATGTGATAACTGACGAAATGTGATCCCAGAATGTGATAACTGACAAAAGGATCTATCTGTCAGGATCCCATTAGGAAATGGATGTTCACTCAAAGGGAGAGGGTAATAAGGGTGGGAACAGGATCAAGGAAGGGAAACCTACAGGGTGGGGCGCAGTGTCCCCAGGCTAGCAACTGCAGGGAGCTCCAGGCCTAGAAAGAGGAGAGAGGAGCTGTAAGGAGAGGGCCTCCTGATATGAGCTGTAGCCTTTGATAGAGAGTCAAGGCCAACCTGTGGTGACCCCACAGAGAGAAAGCTAAGAGAACGTACACCCTAAGCTCCCCATAGCCTCTGAGCGTCTGCGTCTGCTCCCATTGATGAAACCCAACTACAAGCCAGAAGGCATAGGAATAGCTGGTGTGATCCAGACAGGTCAGCCTCCCCCAGCACAGAGCAGAGCACAGAAGGGAAGATGCCATGTGCAAACGCCTCCCAGCACAGTGTCACCAATACAGGCTGGAGCGCAGGAGAATATCATTCATTGTGAACCCACTATATACCCCCCAAAAGTTATCATTCCTGGGGTTTCTATGGGGATTCCTGGCAGGTCAGTACTCTAGATAGCTATCTAGCCCTGACCCCTTTGTCTTGGTCCCCACCCCAGCTAAAATCCTCCCAGCTCTCTAAAGCAGCAGTCCCCAACCTTTTCGGCACTAGGGACCTGTGCTCCTATGAGAATCTAATGCCTGATGATCTGAGGTGGAGCTGAGGCGGTGATGCTGGGGAGCGGCTGCAAATGCAGATGAAGCTTCTTCGCTTACTGCTCACTGCTTAAATCCTGCTGTGTGGCCTGGTTCTTAGCAGGCCACGGTACTGGTCCTGGTCCGCAGCGGCCAGGGGTGGGGTGGTTGGGGACCCCCGCTCTAAAGAATTTACTGATCTCAGTGGAGTCATTTATTCACAATTGTATCTTGACGATCCATTAAAATGACTCCATTTGGATAATGAGCTCAATGGGGCCAGTCCTGTCTTTGCCTCCAGAGGCCGTGATTCTTCTACCGTTTCAACTATCCCGCTGGCAGGTTTTTCGCTGACCCGAGAATGTATTGGCCACTTGAATCTGTTATAAATTACCGGTCTGGAAATAAATATCGTATCTGGGTCCCCAGTAAGTAACAGATGCATGAGTGCAGAGTGAGATAAATGCGTTTTGGATGCAAACCTCTTTCCCATTGCTCACAGGCAGATGGAGGTAGGCCCAGTGCTGGATGGCAGTTGATCTGCATGCTGTATAGGTGGGACTTAAATAAACTCAAAATTCTTTTAAGGTTAGGAAGTATTCTGTACCAGCTCCTGGCAAATCCCAGAGGCACCCCAATCGAGCAGTTCATTTCCTTTTATCACCACCTCTGAGGTATCTTGCTCGTGGTTAGAATGTTTTCTCTTTGGAGACTGTGTGGGTTCTTGGAGGCCAGATAAGGTCTCTTCACTCAGAGGCAGCGTGCAACACTCACATTCAATATGCATTTATTAAGGCCGGTGGCCTAGGCAGACGTCTCTGGGCTGGGGGCACAGCCATGAGCAAGGCCGATATAGCCCTGCCTGCTGGAGCTCTCATGCAACTGGGGAAACAGACAATGAGCATGTCAATAAGCAAAGACCATTATGCCATTTGGTGATAAGTTCCCTAAAAAAGGTAAACCAGAGAAAGCAGAAAGAGGCTGACAAGGTGGTCAGGAAAGGGGGGGGGGGGTCCTTGGGAGGCAACTAACAACTGGGGAGAAGCCTGGATATAGGAAAAAAGCAAACCACTCAGTTAGCTGGGAGCAGACACAGCAGGCACCAGAAATGGCCAGTGCTAAGCCCTCTAGATCAGTGGTCTCCAACCTTTTTGGCACCAGGGACCGGTGCTCCAATGAGAATCTAATACCTGATGATATGAGGTGGAACTGGCGCTGGGGAGCGTCTGCAAATACAGAAGAAGCTTCGCTCACTGCCCATCGCTTACCTCCTGCTGTGTGGCCCTGTACCTAACAGGCCATGGACAGGTACCGGTCCACAGTCCAGAGGTTGAGGACTCCTCCTCTAGATGGAAACATGATTGCTATTTCTGAAGAAGAGCAAGATAGCCAGTAGGAAGCCAGAGTGAGAGTGGTAGGGAAATAGACTATTGCTGAGGGTGAGATGGGAATAAGAGGGATGCTGGGATGTCCAAACTTGGTTTATGAGGCCAGTTGGACCAGCACGACCTCAGAGGACACTTCTCTGGCCTCCTCGGCTGAGTCAGCTCTCCGTGAGAGTCCCACAGAGTCCCATATCTTCCTTTACCCCTGTTTATTGATGTCTATAAGCTGCTCAGAGGCAGAGCCCACATCCATCTGGTTAATTTTTTTATATCTAGTGCCTTGTACTTAGCAGTAGATGCTCAGTTAATACCTGTTGATTGAATTTTGAATGACTGAGAGAAGCAATGAATGAACAAATAGTGAACTCAGATCATTTAAACTCATAATTGAAATGTGAATTTATTGCTCAGAATTTCATCTAATTTCAAACATATTAGAATCTTCTAAATCAGTTTCTTCCAGAGGGTCTTTCCTCTTCTGACCCTTGCCCCAACCTCACCTCAAAGACACATTTCTTCCTATATGCCACCAACCAACCTTTGCTGAAAACCGTACCCAGCTCTGGAGAAAAGCACGAAAAATTAAGTGCAGCACATATTGTAAGTGTGTTCACTGGGCATATACAAAGCCCTGCAGGATTGCTCAGAAGGAAGGAGGTCTCGTTTGAAGTGTGGGAAGCTGGGACATAGGCTACATGTGTTTGTGGGAGGGGAACTGAGGGACAACTGGAAATGAGGCTGAAGATGAGAATGGAGGCGGATGATTAGTCCCGAGCTGAGGGATTTGGACATTACTATGCAGGCCATGGGGAACCATCACAGGCTCTTATGTGGGGAAGTAACATAATTAGATGTGCACTGGGAAGTTCACTCTGGCAGGAAGCAGATGGGATGCAGCATCCGACTGGAGGCAGGGAGGCCAGCAAGAACCTGGTGCCAGGACTGTAAGAAGTGCTGATGGGATGACTGAAGAGAATGAACTTGATAAACTGTATCTTTTCATATCATCAGTACTATTTTCTATTCCCAAACCTAATCAAGAAAACTTCCAGAGTCTAACTCTTCCTGTGACCCTGGGAAACCCTGTCCATCTTGACTCGTAAGAACAGATAGCTCTTTGTATCTCTCACTTTCCTTCCTACCTCCCGTGTCTCAGAGAAGAGCTCAGTTACTACACGAATGGGCAGAGCAGAGGAGCAGAGGGGAGGAAGGCTTACCATCTCAGGACTACCAGTGCAGACTTTTAGTTGCAGTAAGCACTCAACAGATGTTTGCCAGAGAAATGATAAAATAGCAATAATAGCAAAGATATATGTTAAATCTTAAAATAGTGCCTGGCGTATGGTAACTACCATATAGTAACTCATTTAATTCTAACAGTTATACTGTCATGTAAATACTATTAGCCTCATAGAGCAGCAAAAAAAATCAATTGAGGCATAAGGAGTCTAAGGAACTTACCTCAGACCTCTCATAGCCTGTAAGGGGCACAGCCAGGATTCAAACCCAGGAAGTGAGGTCCAGAGTCTGCACACATAACTACCATGCTATGCTGCCTTTCTAGTTGTACCCTCAACAGCTTATTTATTGGGCATTGCTCTGAGTTTCACACTGTACTAGGCTCTATGAAAAAATTTTTTTAAACATAGGAGGCAGTGTTTGTCCCCAACAAGGTGACAATCTCATGAAGAAGATATGACCACTCAGAGAGATAGGTGGAGTGGTGAATCCAAAGTTCTGGTCATGATATTGGCCGTGGGTTAAAACTGACGGTCAACCCAAGCATTACTAGAAAAGCCCAGTAATTCAAAGGTACTAAATATTTATGGAGCAAGTGGAAGATTGAGTTAAAGAAGTGCACAGGGAACTCAGATGAGTCTTTGAGTCTGAAAGTGGATCCAGCATTTCAGAAATGCTATGTCTCTTTCACCATATACCCCATGGACAGCAATTTTGGCTTAGTTCCTGAAAAAGGGAACCTTGATGCCACTCATCTCCCTCAGCGGGACAGACAGAGTGATCACCAATGCTTAACGCAAAAATACGTATTCATCAAACTGTGGGACTTATTTTCTCCTGAGATGGTTAATTATAAAGGAAAGTGGATTTCAAGATTGTCAGCAATGTCTCCACCAGCAGGCTCCATGATTGAACTCTGTGTTTTCTCTTTTTAATTTATCTGTCCATTTATTCAGTCATTTATTCATTCAATAAATGCTAATTACATTCAATGTTACGTAC
This sequence comes from Macroglossus sobrinus, assembly GCA_004027375.1. Classification (NCBI taxonomy): domain Eukaryota; kingdom Metazoa; phylum Chordata; class Mammalia; order Chiroptera; family Pteropodidae; genus Macroglossus; species Macroglossus sobrinus. Next base: position 75,074 of record PVKZ01002644.1, on the reverse strand, counting down.
TAAATGCAGATCTGTCTCCAACATTTGAATACATTGGATATGATATACTAATATGTTATATTTCTTTATAACAAGAAAAGGGGTTATGTCCAGGCAAAAGAGAAGATCATCTTCCACCTTCTCCCCAGGGATTAGGATTATGGGGCACCAGAGCCCAGCAGGGCCTATCAGACTATTCTAAAACGTACGCGGAAATCAGAAACTGGCTGATTCTCTGAATCAGAAAGTGGCTTTATCAGTCTCTAGGGCACACCTGCAGGGGTCTTCCCCGGTGAACAGGATTTCAGCTCCAAGCCCGGCCATGTCGTGCACAGAGGCAGTGTAGCACCTGCTCCAATGTTCTTTTCTAATTGTCACTAATGCAAGGAGCCAACAATACAATTATTTTCTTCTCTCAGGTGTCCCACAAGGCCTCACACAGTGTTCTGCATATAATCGTGGCTCAGGAAAGACTTTTTTGGCATTTGATGTCCCACAGAAACCCGAAAATTCCTTCTCTATCTCTTTCTGGGTGCATGGGCATAAGTGATGCCCACCTGATTTCTGCTCCCAGTCCGCTGGCTCCAAGGTGATCCTATATGGACACCTTACAGCTATAGTAACATAGCAATAGCTAACATTTAGTGATTTACTAAGCATTTTATACACATTATCTTATTTAATCTTTGCCACGTCTCTGGGAAATGTCTAATGCTATTCTCATTTTGCCTATGAGGAAGTCATATTCTGGAAATGATTATGATGTTATGCTGTTTGTGAGCTTTGATGGGAAGCTCTTCACCATGCTTTTCTCTGTTATCCAGGGATACCACCGACCTCGACACTACATTGCAACTCAAGGTAAATGTCCTCCTTTTTCTCTAAAGAGCCCTTGCCCTTCACTGGAGAAGAACAATGAGCTTCTGCCAGCAAAGAAGCCCCACAGGAGTAGGGCCGGAGAGCCTGCAGAGGTCTTGAGATGGTTCACTTGTTTGTTTGAGAAGGAAGGAGGTGACAAGTTCAGCTACAAGGGGAAGGGACGTGAGTGAGAGAAGGAAGGGGTATCATTAGGAAATGGTCAGGCTGGACAGACCAAAAACATCAGCCTCACATGGGTGCCATCGATATCCACCACCCAGAAGTGGAGCTAAAGGTGCCTTATCTCCTCGATGATGCGTGCCCAGAAGAAAGAAGGAGCCAGTTGTTCACAGTATGCTATCAGAGGCTGAAAAACGATCAAGCCTCTTAACCTTCCTGGAGGAAATTCTGTGGATAATTATGTATGTAGACAGTGACATATATAAAGATAGCCTTCACAGTGTTACCTGTAATAGGAAAAAAGTGAAAAACTTAAGTGCCTAACTACTTGTAGATTAGTTAAAGTGTGATATTTTCCTATTGTGGAAAATTATGCAGCTATGAAAAATAGGTTTTGTAAGAATTTGTAAGGGCATGGGAAAATTCATACACTAGTAAATATATGCCTTTATGTATATGTGTGTGTGTGTGTGTGTGTGTATATATATATGCACACAGAAAAATAGCATTCAAATTTTTATATCAAATACACATATTAGCCTTGTACTTTTATAATTGATGAAGGCCCAGGACTTTCAAAGAAAAATTTCCAAGGAAATTGCTTTGGATTCTCAGCTTCTCTCTCTCATTTCTTGTCTACTCTTTTTTTCCCTTTCTCTCTGGGCTCCAGATGAATGCTTCTAACATTTGTCAAGCTCAAGATTGGGCATCTTCTGTGTTTGCTCTCAGCATCCGGCTCCTGGCAGCTCTCTGCCCTCCTACCCTCCCTACCCCAATTTCCTCCCTGTCTCTCATTGAGGTTCTGAAACCCGATTTATAGGAAAACTTCCTTAAGCTATATTATTAACCCATAATATTGTCCAGATAAGGTGATGGGTCAGGGCGAAATGGGGCTCGTGGTGGAAAGGGCCTGAGAAGGACAAGCATTTCTAGTATTTCCAGTGGATGCTGCAAACCTTGCAAGTTTGGAAAGCAGTTTTCTTATCCATACGTTGACCTCCCATGCCTCGGGTCCCAGCCTCAGCTATGTGGGTGTCCCAGAGAGAATCCCTGGCCACACTCTTGCTCTTCCACGTGGAGTCTTAACTGACCTCGGTGGCTTCTGGGCACTTGCAGTCTTTGACCCTGTCACCTTCTCTATTGGCAGGTCCAATGCAAGAGACCGTAAAGGACTTTTGGAGAATGATCTGGCAGGAGAACTCAGCCAGCATCGTCATGGTCACAAACCTCGTGGAAGTGGGCAGGGTAAGCCCCTCCTCCTGCAGTTTCCTGGATGGAGGATGCTGGCGTTGCACTCCTGAGCATGTCTCTATTAGTGCATTGTGCCAAGCGCCTCCTGTCCAATATTTCACCCTCACGGCCACCTACGAAGGAGAAATCCTCACTCCTATTTGCTACTCAGGGAATGTCCTTTCCCTTCAAACCTTCCTCATTTCTTTCTCCACCTTCACCCTCTGCTGATGACATCATCTCATATAGTTTGGGGAACTTAAAGCCACCAGACACAAACTCCGTCAATCGTCACACCACAAAGCTGCCATCCTGCTTGCATCTACAACCATCTTCTCATTCTTTCCCTCTATTATCAGGTCGAACCATAAAAATGGCTGTTTTTGTTGACCCCAAATGGTAGCATTTCAGCCGTTTCTTGTGGCTCAGCCTAATACTAGGGAAGAAGTGACTCTTGCCCTTTCAAAGGCAATCCCAGGGCCTTGAATCACAGATTCCACTCAAGAATTTTCTCATTTCCTTGCTCACTGAAAAAACAATTCTCTTTCTTATTGCCAGATGTTTGTACACAAACATCTTGAGTACCTTCCCCTTTAAAAATATAAAACAGGTGAACAAAAATGGCTCTCTTATCCCTACTTTTCTGCCAAATTCTAAGACTCACACACGGGTTCTGTTTCTTTACTCCTGTTCTCTTCCGCCCACTCCAGCGTTGCTCCTCCCTTCATTCCACCCACAGCGATGTCGTCAACATCACCAGCATCCTTCATGTTGACAAATCCAACAGCCACTTCTCTCTTCTCATCGTATTCAACCTTCCAGAAGCATTTGAACCTTTGCTTCCTGATCTTTAAACCTTCATATTCTTTAGAGTTCAGGCCTTGGCCTCCCACTCTGCCCTATCTCAACTTTCTCCTTTGTGGTCCTCAGCTGCTCTTTGGGCTTAGAAACGGGGCTGCTATTCTCAGCTTGCTGTTACTTGGTAAACTGTGGCATGTGGGTGGGTGGGCTGCTGAGTTTATAGGCACAGTGCATACATACAACAGAAGTAAGAGGGCCTCTCTATGTATTAGCTAACTAAGGAAGGGGCAGGTAAGTTTTTGTTTTGGCAAGAACCAGATAGATAATCCATTAAAATAATGCCAGCCTCCAAGATAATGAGAAAGAGAAAATCTGGGCTGTGAGTCATAATCCAATAAAAGGCTGTGGACATTTTATAGCCTAATAAGAATTTAGGGCCAGGAGAGACTTTATCCTTGAGTTCACTCTTAACTAGTCCATTCCCCAATTCCTCAGTTTTACAGATGGGGAAAGAGACCAAACGAGTAGACTAACTATCCTGAAGTCACCCAGCCAGAAGCTGGGCATGACCTCCAACTCTCGACTCTCATTCTAATGCTCATGGTCCCTCTACTTGGGACTACTCTTTAGGGCCCAGGCTGTGGCTTTTGTGGACAAAAAGCCAACCCAGGATTTAAGAATTCAGAGACAAGTTCCAGCCTCTTCTATAACATCCCACGCTGGAGATAGTTTCCCTTGATGGACAGATCATGGATTTCATTTGGATTTGGAGAGGAAACAGGAGAGCAATCTTTTAATAGAATTGCTGCTACAAGCCAAGCACTGTACCAGATCCTATTGTACATTGCTTCATTTTATCTCACAATTGTATGAAACAATGTGTTCCTGGTGATTAATCAGACACCCTAGCTTTGCATCCTGGCTGCATCACTTCCTAGCAGCTGACTTTGAGCAATTTCCTTAGCCTTCCGGTCCTTCTGATTCCTCATCTGTAAAATGAGGATAATAATGGTATCTATTTCATATGGTTGTGGTGATCATAATTAAAACAACACGTGAAGTATTTGTAAAAGGCCATAGTAAACGGTGTTAGACATAGGAAGTGGTCAGTGTCAGCTAGCGTCATCAATAGAAGCTGAGGTTCAGAGAGGTTCCAGCACTTTCTGCAAGCTGCACAGCTGCTGAGTGTTAGAACGAAGCAATGCATCCATCTGCCTCCAAAGCTTGTTGTGCTCCACCAGCGTTTCCCTAAGTGGGTTCCATGGGATGCTAGTCTGCAGGATGCTTAGTGAGAAGAGGGTTCCATGGTTAAATACGTTTGGGAAATGCTGTGTACTCTTTGCCCCTTTTGGAGAGTCAAAAAACACATTAGCATTAGCACGTTAAACCAGCTGAGTAGTCCTGTAGCCAAGTGGCCTGTTTAATAACTGTTTAACTCAGCATTTCCCAAACTCATTTGACCACAAAACCTTTTTTTGTTTGTTTTTTGTTTCTTGTTGTTTTGTTTTTTTTTTTTACCTAACACCTATTAGCACCCAGCGGAACACACTGTGGGAAATGCCACTCTAGGCCGTGCGGCGTCCCCCGGAATGGTAATGCTTTTGTTCTTTTAAGGGGAAAACAATGATCTCTTTCTTCCTGCGGAGTGTGACTTAGAGTCAAATGTGGGAATGGCTTGTTCGCAGCATCTGCACCCACTGCCCGGCCAGAGGGCAGTGGCCAAGTCTTCCCTCTGAGCCCAGCGCCTTCCAGTCTTTTATCCCAGCTAAGAGCCTTTCTCCTTCCAGCCCCCGACTACCAGCTCTTAAGATTAACGCCCCAGCCCCAACCACTTCTGCTTCCGCCTCCTCACTATCTCTCCCACCTTTTATTTTCATCTCTGCTCACTGATACCGCTCAGATGCCCCAGCCTGATATATCATTCAGCCAAAGATAGAAAACTGGCCACGTGACCTTGGACAAGTCACCAAACCTCCAAACTTGAGTATTAGTTTCATCTCTAAATTGGGGAATACCACCACTTGCCTGTCTCACCCGGATCTATTTGATCACTTAGTGTGATAATAGATTTGGAAATTATAAGGAGCTCTGCAAAAGAAGATACTACCATTATTTCTAATGGCTCCAATTCCTCTGGGAGTGAGCTTGGCCTATGCACTTTGAAGATCCCTGGCCAGCTGAAAACCCCTTGGACCAAAATTCTACCAAAATTCACCCTGGGTTTATTTGAACGGGAAGGCCAGAGGAGGTGGCTGCTCACACTCAGCCACCTGCTCATATGTCCTCGTCTCTGTCCTTCCTCACAGGTGAAGTGTGTGCGATACTGGCCAGATGACACAGAGGTCTACGGAGACATTAAAGTCACCCTGATTGAAACGGAGCCCCTGGCAGAATACGTCATACGTACCTTCACAGTGCAGAAGGTAAGCTTCCCTGTGGCTGAGGGCAGCCCATACACTAGGGACTTCAGTGCTTCAGCTTGTTTGTGCATCCAGGACCCACAATGAGTGAGGGTATGCCCTGCTCCTATCCTGTGCTCAGCACCAGGAAGAGATTGGCGATCGAGTTAGATGTGGATCCCATTTCAAAGGACCCCACCTCCAGCAAGAGGGATAAACAGAATTCAACAGACAAATAAATGGAGTAATGACACATGGTGGTCAAAGCCATGAAAGAAACATGCCATGAGTGGAGACAGGAAGATGAGGTGGTCAGAGAGGGCCTCCTGGAGGAGGAGGCATTTAGGCAGACAGAGAAGGAGCCAGGCAAGGGAAGAGTGGGAGAAATAGTACCCCAGGCAAAGGAAAAGAAACATGCAGTGTCAAAGAAAATGAAGATTTGGGCATATTCTAGGCCTATGGTTCTCAACTGGGGTGATTTTATCCCACAGAGTTCCCTTGGCAATGCCTGGAAACATTTTTATTTGTCAAAACAGAGGAAGGAGGGTGCCATTGGCACCTATGGGTGGAAGCCACAGACGCTGATGAACATCCTGCAATGCACGGGACAGCCCAGCCCCCAACAACAAGGAATTATCCAGCCCAAAATGTCAATATTGTCAGGGTTGAGAAATACTGGTGTGGGCATGGAAAGGAGGCCAGAGTAGCAAGAGCTGGAGCAAGAATGAGATTGCAGATTATTATTATTATCAAAGTTATAATTTAATTATTATATAACCATTGTTATGATGTCATTACTATTATAATTATAGTTGACATTTATTGAGCACTTACTAAACCAAGTGCATTTCTAAATGCCTTGCATCAATTAACTCATTTAATCCTTGAGATGGATACTATTATTACTCTCATTATATAGGTGACAAAATGTTAGGCACAGAGCACTGATGTCAGTTGCCCAAAGTTGCCCAGCTGCAAGGTAGCTGAACCGGGATTCACACGTCAGCTTCTGGCTCACACTTTATTGTCACTTTCACTATACCATAGTTACCATTTTCTAAACGCAACAGCATTAATGGACCAAGTGGCGACAGGCCTGACGGTGTGGCAGCACTGGGGACTTCAGTTCTTCAAGAGCTGTGACACTGGGGTTTGATAAGTCCTTGTGAGGGCCAAAGCTAGCCCATACACAATGCCATTCCTACAGGTATGGTTGTGGTGCAGGATACACGGTTTGCTCTTGGCAGTGCCCCCTCCCACTCTCATGCTCCTAAGGGCCTGTGTATGCAGACTCAGGTGAAGAGCCAGGAGGGAAGGGAAGGGAGGGAAAACAACAGGTACATCAGTGTGGCCTTAGGTCAGATTCCTCAGAAGCAGAGCCTGAGACAAGGATTCAGATGCACATGGTATATCAAGGGACCGCTCTCAAAAGAAACTTATAAGAGAGGAAAGCAGAAGAGGGAGGGTAAGTCTAGCTTAGGCCTGATTCATGGGAGCTTCTGGAGCATGGAGTTGGCCCCCTTGCCCCAGTCAGGCACTGAGGGGTAACTTTCGGGGTGAGCTGGCTCCTGTTGGCTGAGGGCCCTTGTCCAGAAAAGGGGGCATCTATAAATCACTAACAGCCAATACTGCTGCAGTTCAGGCCTGGAACACAGCCCAAAAAAGGATCTGGGTGGGGCACCCATCTCATCTACCACATGTACAGTTAGTGCCAAGAATGGGGACATGGCAGCGCATCTTGGCACCCAGAACCTAAGCAGCGAGGCCTTGGAAAGTTGCAATCAGTTCAGCAGGTTGAGGACTCATAGTCTTTTTCTGATTGTCTTTTTGTTTTTCTTTCAAACTATCACAAGGGAAAATATTACCCCTAGGAAGACACCCTTGAAAGACCCAATGGGCCTCAGAGAATTAACTCAGCCAGCCTCTCCAAAGCATGAAGGCAGGCACTCAGCAAACACTGTCTGGGTTACTAGCTCAAAATCAGTTCCTAAGCTGGGTACTAGGAATAATAAACAGGAAGCAGTGTCAGCCCTTGAAGAGAGCACAATCCCATCAGGGACTCAATACATAGTCACAGTGCAAGTGGTGAGGGCTTGAACAAGGGCTTCCCAGGGCTGAGTCAATTCAGAGTATGGAGTGAAAAACTCCAAGTATTCTTGAAACTTTTCTCTTCCCCTACTTCATCCTGTTGGTCAGTGCCTCAACCCAAGCCTTCATTCTCTCCTGCCTGGCCAGACTCTCCAGCAGCCTGCTCACGGGGCTCTCAGCCTCTAGAATTACCGTGTCTTAGTTTGGGTTTCTGAGAGGCAGAGCCATCTGTCCCCTTGATGACGCATTTGAGGGAGAACTCTGAAGAGAAGGGGACTGAGGAAGGCAGAACGGGGCACAGGAAGGAGCAGAGCAATAGTATGGTCTCAGCTGGAGACCAGCGTCAGCCTGATCCCACTGGGGTATGAATTGTACCACAGAGTAGATCCTTCTTGAGGCAAGAGGCCTTTTGTTAGGGTAACCCATTATCTGTTAGGGTAACCCATCATCCTGGTTTGCCCAGGACCATCCTGAATTTAGCACTGAAGGTCCCACATCCTGGGAAACCCCTCAGTCCTAGGTGGACTGACAGAGTCAGTCAGTTATTCTAACACCCCTCTCAGTCACTGAATGCCAGCTGCCCACCCCACCCAAGGGAGGTGGGGCCTGTTGGGCTGAGAGTAATTCTCTGAAGAAGGGTATGAGCTGTCTGCAGCCAAGACTCAGAGTAGCTGGAGGGTACACTGGCTCAGGAAATGGGATCTGGATGGTCACCAATCGTGCCCTGTACACGGCCCCTAACACACCCACCCAAATCTATCCTCCACATAGCAGCTCGAGTGGTCCTAAAATGCAAGCTTAATGCACTGTCCCTTCTGTGCAACCATATGGGCAAACTCCCTATAGCTCCCCAGTGCCTCTGGGATAAAGTCCAAAGGCCTGAAAGTGGAAATCAGGGCCCTCCAGCATCCAGCACCCGCCCAGCTTCCCACCCCCGATCCTGCTGTCCATCCTTGCCTGTCTTCCACTCTCCTCTGGAGTTGCCTTGGGCTGTTTGTGATTCTGTGCACGTATCATGCTATTTCCTGTCCCCACGCTTTCCCTGTGCTGCCCCTTAGACTAAGATTCCCTCCATCTCTTCACCTGCATAACACTCAGGCATCAGTGTACCATAATGCTTAGGAGGGCAGGCTGTGGAGCCCAACAACCAGGAACTTCGCAGCTTACTAATTGTATGACCTTGGATATATTACTTAACTTTGCTCTGCCTCAATTTCCTCATTCGTGAAGAGGAGATAACAATATGAGGATTGGTATGAGAATCCAGTGAATTAGTATACCAAAGTGTTCTGAGAGTAGCAAGCACATTGTCTATGCTTAATAAATGTTAGCCATTATTTTCACTATTAATATGTTTCAAGACTCTGGTCAGGTATCACCTCTTCCAGGAAGCCTTCTCTGATTTTTCCTCTCCCCAGATGGGGTTAGCTGACACTCCTTTATGCCTTTTAATAGAATTATTCCCTTAAGAGCCTGCCTCTCCAACTAAATCATGAGCAGTTCTAAAGACAGAGACTGTGGTTTTTACTTCCACCTTCCTGGTGCTTAACACAAGGTTGAGCATGGATAACCCTCAGTGAATATTTTTTAACTGAAAGAACAAATAATTATGCATGCTTTCTATTCAGTGATCTACAAACACCTGCAGAAGATTGCTAAGTAGGAAAAAGTAGGAAGGGGCACTGCATAAAGAAAGGCTCAGAGGTGTGACCCAACCATGCAGTAGTTAGAGAGCTGCCATTTGGCCTGCGGGGTGTCTAACTGAGGGGTGATGAGAGGGGAAGGGGACTGATTGGAGCTCTAGGCCCCCCCACCCCATTAGTCAGAGAAGCTTTGTTTTTATTTGTTCCATAGTTTATGATTCTAAATAAGAATCTAATTAATAAAGAAGTCTGATAGCATTTTATTCAAAAGCCGTGGAGACTATATAGACAGGATTGGACACCAGACTCAACCACTGAAGGGCCCCATGTTCCCCCCAAAATGATTTGAAGTTGGCGTGTAAGGCCAACATTTCTCTGAATCTGTTCTGCTACATACAATTTCCATGAAACACTTGTCAAAAGAGCGACCCTGGGTAAACACTGTGGGTGTTAAAATGTCCTTGTGGGGATTCAGAATGTGTATGAGCGCTCCAAAGGCTCTGAAAAGTCCTGTAGTAAATCAGTCACTTTCACTGTATCTACTTCCCAAGTTCCCAGACGTAACAGACACAGAATCTCTCTATACGGTAATACCTGATAACTCTCTATGGGCCTTGTCCTGCCTGACAGCAGTGAGGTTGGCTTCTCAGTGCAGCAGCCGTGGTTCCCAGGGGTGCTGGGTGGGGGACGCAGCTGGAGGAACAGAGGCCTGTTCTCTCCTCAGAAAGGCTACCATGAGATCCGGGAGCTCCGCCTCTTCCACTTCACCAGCTGGCCCGACCACGGCGTCCCCTGCTACGCCACCGGCCTCCTGGGCTTCGTCCGCCAGGTCAAGTTCCTCAACCCCCCCGAAGCCGGGCCCATTGTGGTCCACTGCAGGTAAGTGGAAGGCCCCCCTATCCCAGAGAAGGGACCCTCTGCAGCTCTGCTCTCATGCTGAGGGGGATGGCACCTTGTGGCCTGTTTCTTTGCCGTGGACTCCCCTGCTGGTGTCCAGCCCTCTGATGAGACCCAGCTCCTGGGGTCTCATGAGAACAACAGGAAGAGTAGTGGTCGCAGTCATTATCACTGTCACCCTGACAGTAATGCTCCCTGGAGACGAGGGCTTGACCTTGACAGTGAACTACCTGTGTACTGTACTCCGCCCACATTAGTTCGTTTACTTCTCGCCAACCCTGAGAGGTGGGCATCACTATCACTCCCATTTTATAGGTAAGAAAACTGAGATGCTAAGATGGTCGATACTTTACTCGGGGCATGCAGGTGTGCACTGGCAGAGCTGGGACATCTAACGAGCTTGTCTCGAGACGCTCACCCTCAGCTCCTTGGCGCAGCAGCGGGGCGTCTCGGTGGAAGCGTGCTTCTCTTCGTTCCTGTGATTTTAAAAATCAACTGCTGGACTGCAGGGCCTTATTAGAGATTAAATGGATTGTGTCAGGTTTCACCATATTGTGGAGAAGAGATATTTTCAGCTCTGACATAGAAAGTCCCTTTGGGATAGACTGGCACATCCTTGAATCCTCCTAAATGGAAATGAAGTATCATGTCGTGGGCACAAAGCACAGGAGGAGGGTGGACGTCCAAACCTAAAGGACGGCGAGCCTGCACCATGCCCTTCCTTCCCAATGCCTGTCTTCTCCAGTGTGACCGTGGGCCATCCCATCGTTCAGACACTGCATGCAGGTGATCTCATCCCTGCCCTGCAGTGCCATGTCAGTCAGGGTCATGAGTCAGGTTGAGGAGAGATTCCACAATCTGTTGGTACCTCAGAGCTGGTCCTTTCTCACCCAGCATCCACTTCCCCCCCCCCCGCCCACATCATCAAGGTGAGAATTAGAAACCCCATGTCAAAGATGAGGCAACTGAGGGCTAGGAGGTAAGACTCACCGTACGCCCAGGGCTCTCTAAGCATTTTGCATGTTCTCTGCTTTTCACCTCATGACAAGCCAAGGATAATAGAACATTAGCCCCCAAATCCTATGTTCCAAAGAACAGCCAGAGCAGGGGTAAGGCAGAAAGGGATACCATGGCAAACAGTTATCAGTCCCTTCTTCATGATGCCTCCACGTCTTATCTCCATAGCAAGTCACCCGAATGCACCCGAGCAGAGTGGCACCCACTCCTGAGGCCCTTCTGAAGATTTAACGGGTTGGCTAACATATATTGGATGCCTAAGCATTCTGGACATATCATAAGCACTTAAAAATATCGCTATTCTCTGCCTCTTACTGCTGTCCCCCTCCCCAGACTGCTAAGCTTTCAGGACGAGAACTGTGTATTACTCACATTCATAGCCCCATTCCCAAGCTCAGAATCTAATGCATAATAGGTGCTCAATAAATATTTGTTGAATATAAGTTGCAACCATTTATTGAGAAATTGCTATGTAGCCAGGCAGAGGGCAAAGCAATTTACATGCATTATGCTTCTGCAACATAATTTCATGCAATTTACATGCGTTGTGCTATCAACGCTACGTGGTGGATCTATTTATTATTACCAGCCTCATTTTATGGATGAGGGTATTGAAACCCAGAGCAGTTGAGTTATTTACCCAAGGTCACGTAGCTAGTGAATGGTAGAACAAGGATTTGATCGCAGGGGTCTGACCCCAAGTAGCATGAGCTTAATCGCTGTGTGATGCTCAAATAAATGCTACCCCATCCTCACAAGAGCCCTGCAGGAAGGAGCGTTATCTGTGGGAGAAAACTGAGGCTCACGGGCACCAGGCAGGTTACTCACTGGTGGTGGATCCAAGGTTCCAAAGTGAGTCAAGCTAGATCTTTCATCTAAAACAGGTCGAGGATGAGGTGTCGGAGAAGATGTGGCTGAGTGGCTCCTAGACCCTGAGACCCATCCCCCCAAGCCGAGCCCCTGCTGGGGGGTCTGGATTGGTGGGGGATGGTGTACTCCGGGGCAAACACAAGTTGGACTTAACTCAAACGATGAAATCTCACCATAGATAAAGACTGGTTCCCGCGGGTTTATTTTCCAGATCATCAAGGATGAATATCCAGGGGTTTGCTTTCCAGGTCATTAACGGTGATGGTCCCCACTGGCCTATCCTCCTGGGATTCACGGTCACCCAGGGTTATGTTCCTCCCAGTTCCCTCACTTTTCCTCTTTATGTTTCCTTTCATTTCTGCATAGTCAGACCGAGACACTTTTCTCCTTGAGGGGAACATGTTGTGATTTCAGTGTGACTGTGGGCCAGCCCCTCGTTCAGACACTGCATGCAGGTTACCTCATCCCTGCCCTGGCAGTGCCATGTCAGTCAAGGTCATGCATGCAGGTTACCTCATCCCTGCCCTGGCAGTGCCATGTCAGTCAAGGTCATGAGTCAAGTTGAGGCAAGACTCCATAAACTGTAGGTGCCTCAGAGCCGGCCTTTTCTCATCCGGCATCCACTTTTACACCCCACATCATCGAGGTGAGAATTAGAAACCCCATCCTTGACATCGAGTTTTTAATTCTCTCCTCCCTGTCAGTCTGGACTTTACTTCCAAAATTATATACATTTAAGGCAAATGTTTTGTTTGTCTCTGGCTCACTGCCATGACTTTGGAACCCAGCACTGATCTGGGAAGGGCCAGCCAGGGTCCATGGGGTCTCGAGTTCTTTTGCCATTTTGTACTTGATCTGAGATTCTCCTAAAGGAAGCCACCGGCAATCAGAATCAAATACATTATCAGGAGAGCTGATACCGGACCAGAGTCCCAGGAGTGTCAGCTGCTCCAGTTTACTGATGCTCCTGACTCATGATCCTGGGAAAACAGGTGCAAGTGGAGTCAAACCCAGGGCATGGGACACGGGACTCAGGACTCACTCTCTGCCCTTGGGACAGCTCAGTCTATCTGGGTAATGCCCTCACTGTTCTGTCTTGTCTCTCCTTCCTTGCTTCCATCCATCAACCTCTTTGCTGAAGAAACGAAAGAAAGAAAGAAAGAAAATGAGAAGAAGGGAGGGTAAGGGGAGGAAGGGAAGAAAGACATCTCCGGTGTGCCAGGCGCCATGCTAGATACCTTAGAGACGGACTATATTCGTTCATCAGATGAGGAAAGTGCATGCATCCGTGTCGTGTAAGCATGCATTATGTGCTATGTTATTATTAGAGGAAGTGTAACAGCACGAACTCTGGAGCCAGACTGCCTGGGTCAAAGTCCCAGCTCCACCACTTGCTGGCTGTGTGACCTCGGGCAGGGTAAGCCCTCTGTGCCTCAGTTTGCTCATCTGTAGAACGGGATGAGACACTCCCTAATGGCCTCATACGAGAATTAATAGGTCACGTTGGTGATGAACATAGAGCAAGGCCTAGCACTTTGTCAGTGTTAGCGGAGTGTAGGATAAATGCAGGCAACAAAAATGAGTCATTCCTGATAAAATAGCCCCAGAGGCAGGCATTACGCTCCCGTTTTACAAAAGAGAGGACAGAGGCTCTCAGTCAAGTCACTTGCTCAGGATCTCTAGGCAGTGTTGAGATGCGGACTGCTCTGTCTGCCCGCTGCAGTGTACCACCTCTTTGAGGGGTTATTGGGGCAGAGCTAACTGCAAGGGGCCTCCCCAGGGCCAGCCCCACACAGACCATTGTTCTTCCTTCCAGCGCTGGAGCCGGGAGGACTGGCTGCTTCATCGCCATCGACACCATGCTCGACATGGCCGAGAACGAAGGGGTGGTGGACATCTTCAACTGCGTGCGTGAGCTCCGGGCCCAGAGGGTCAACCTCGTGCAGACAGAGGTGGGTCCTGGGGGACCGAGCTGGGCTTGCTATAGTGAGATCATCACAGAAGCTGGGATTCCTCTGCCAGCCCTGAGGTCCCACAGTGCAGGGGCTTCTGCCAGTGAGGAATGGTGCTGAGCTCCCCGTCTCTGAGGGCATTTAAGCAGGGACTGAATAGCAACTTTCAGGTATTCTTCATATAGTATTCTGCCTTGGTTGGAAGAGAAGAGAGAGAGAGAGAGAGGGAAGGATAGCATTTATTGCATGCCTACTCTGTGCCCAGCTTTGCTTCAGTCTCTGCAGGAGTGGCTTAGCGATGAAGTTACTGAGTCCTCCGGCTCGGTGCTGGGGATTCCAGGAGAGGGGGCACACGGTCCCTGACCTTGAGGGAGAGGTGGACCTTCAAGCACTCGTCATTACAGTTAGAGAGCCCAATGGGAGGGGTTTCATCTTTATTGTTGAACACCTACTATGTGCTAAGTTCTTTGTGTTAGGGGCATTTTTTCCACTTCTCATCACAGCCTTATGGGATAAACCCCAAGGGCCATGCTTTCCCCTGAACTACACTGTCTTGCTAGGCAGCCTTCCCTGCAGATCCTGCTCCTCAAAGCATGGTTTGTTCCTCCTGGAACCAGCCCACCTTCTGGTTCTAGTGAAGGCCATAGGTGTCCAGGCTGTCAGCTGGAGCAGATAAAGAGCTGCTTCCATCATGAGCAATGCCAAGAGAAATCACCCACGGCTTTGGGCATGGCCAGTCACCGCTGGCTCTGCAGGGGACCCCCACTTACAAGCTCAAACACATAGAACCCTGCTGCGGTTCTGAGCCAGCTCCCATGGTCCAGTCTTCAGGCTTCTTGGTGAGGCTGCCGAAGCCGTTTTATCTGTTCCCAGGTTCCTGCATGCAGAAGGCAGGCTCACTGGCTGGCATTGGACACATCGTGGTCCTTGCTGGTTGGTGGGGGAGAAAGACATTCAGATAGATGCATTTGGGTAAGCATTTTATATAAAGAGACGGGCCATGGAAAACAGTCACTCAACAAACATTTGCTAAGGGCTCAGAAGTAATAACATCAACTTCTGCCTAGTGAACTTGGAAAAGACTCGCCAGAGGAAATGGGACATTGAAGGCATGGGAAAGGGGGAATGGCGTCCAGGAGAGAATAGCAGGTGCCAAGAACTGAGAGACAGAGGGGGCGACACAGGCTTTAGGAGCAGACCCTGAGCCAAGGAGTTGGGGCAAGTGGTTAATGTGGGAGATGATCCCAAGATACACTGCGGGGAAGTGAGAGAGGGATGGGGAAGGACATCAAGCTTTTTGACTGTTAAAGTGTTTTACGAGCTATTTGACACTGAACCACTGGGGAGTGTGGAACCTGCCCACCAGGGAGGGGCAACTTAGGTCTTTGTCCCCCAGCTCTCCGCCAGGCATTGTTTGAGAGCTCCCTCCTGGGGCAGTCACTCCTCAGCCCTGCTGGCTCACCCCACACACAGTCCAGGTGTGCCCCTGACATGAGAAAGAGCCCTCAGCATGAATCTCAGGTATTTGCAATAAACAGCCTTCAGCAGGTAAAGGCGAAAGCTGAAGGGACACGGGCAGGACACCAGGAGCACACACCGCATGCAGCAAGTCCGCCAGTTTCTGATTTATGTCAGTGACTGCGCTGTTCAATCTCACACAAGGGACACAACTCACCGTAGCTCAGGCAGTCGCAAATAGACGCGGAAACTCAACCCTTTGGCTTACAGGATAGAAAGTATTAATTCTGCAACATGAATCGTCTCCGTCCTTCACAGCCACAGGATTGCATGCGGACCCCAGACTCTCAGGCCGCTGTTCTCGCCCGGTCCCCTATTCCCTCTCCTCTTGGCGTTGCAGGAGCAGTACGTGTTCGTGCACGATGCCATCCTGGAGGCGTGCCTCTGCGGCAACACCGCCATCCCTGTGTGCGAGTTCCGCTCCCTCTACTACAATATCAGCAGGCTTGACCCCCAGACCAACTCCAGCCAAATCAAAGACGAATTTCAGGTACGTGCACATCCCAGGCTCAGTGGCCCAGCCCACGGCAGGGCACTGAGCACACTCGGGGGCTCTGCTCGGTGAGAGCGGATATGCCTGCGTGTTTCAAGGTGTCTGCAGCTATGACCCTGCAGAATGAGCTCCAGGACATAAAACGCACAGCCGTGAGTGACTGAGGACCAATCACTCAGTGATGCTGACACTTGCTTTCATCTAGGATTATGTTTTTGAACTGAGGTCTTATTTAGTTCTAGTCCAGATGTGGATGGAGGCACGTGTATACACACGGGTAGGCATGAATTGCAGACTTCTCCATCCCTGAAGGAACTCAGGTTTTCTTGGTATTTCTGTACATTTGGAGTGTGTCCTAGATCCTCATTATTCAAAGAGGGGTCTGGAAACCAGCAGCCTCAGCTTCCCCTGGGAGCTTTTTGAAATGCAGAATCTTGGGTGCGACCTGATAGAGAACTTTGCAATTTCACAAGACCTCGGGGTGATTGAGCTGCACATTAAAGTTGGAGAAGCACCGCCCTAGAGCACAGCTCAGGCACAGCAGATCTGTACCTTGATTCCCATGTGGTCAGAACGGTGGTAGTTTTGGTCTGGAGGCCTGGATGTGATTCTCCAAGCAAGGCAAAGCCAGAGTCCAGCCCACTGCCCCACGGTCAGTGCCAGGGTCATACCTGGGTAACAGGAGCTGAGAACATGGAATAGGAAGCAAGGGAGCTCCAGGACTTGAGGGGCTCATGGTTCCATGCACAGATAGCCCAGACAGGCCAGTACCTTAGCGCTCCTTCAAACAGACTTTATTGATTTGAAGTAGAGTCCGAATGCTGGAATGAGGAGAGGATGGAGGACTCAGACCCCTGGTGGTTGCCCACAGCATCTAGCATATTGGCTGGGGCAGCTCAGCTTTGGCCCCACACTTGCAAGATTTAGTCTGCAGAACACAAGCCCTGAAATTTTCCGCATATTCTAGAGCTTGGCCCATGGGGGTCTCTCACTCATCCTGAGCTGGACATCCAAGCATTTTTCCATTCTCAAACAGCTTTCTCTCTGAGAAGCATGCTGGTAAAGTCATTTCCCCCATTCGATGACACTTCAAGTGATGTTTACTACTCATTAGGGATTCCCTAACTCCATCCCCTACCTTTTGACCCCCTGGCCAGGCCACCCTTTAACACAGCACTGGCTGAGATGAGCACCTTAGCTCAGATAATTCGCAGGTGCTGGAAGCTGGTGTCTGAGTCTGTGTGCGTGTGTGCATGTGCGTGCTGACCCTGCAATCCTGGCATCATGACAGCATCACACAGGGCCTGGAAGAGGCTCTCAGCTCACAGGGCCTGGAGCAGCCAGCAGATGACAGACATCACCAAGATGAGGGACAAGTCCTGAAAAAGGCACTGGAGGGCCAAGCTTGGGGGACAAAGATAAGGGGTTAGGCTGAGTTTGAACATTGCTGGCCCTCTGTTTGGGGCGACCATCTGAGCTACCTCTCTCTTTCCACCTTTGCACCTACAGACCCTCAACATCGTGACACCCCGCGTCCGACCTGAGGATTGCAGCATCGGGCTTCTGCCCCGGAACCACGACAAGAACCGGAGCATGGATGTCCTGCCCCTGGACCGCTGCCTGCCCTTCCTCATCTCTGTGGATGGAGAATCCAGCAACTACATCAACGCGGCCCTGATGGACGTAAGCTGAGCCCTGCCAGGGGACGCTCCCGCTGCCATTCCAGGGAAAAGCTTCTGCCCAAGGTGGAGGTGGCTTCCCAGGGCCCTGACCATCCTCCCAGCCAGCCTCTCTTTGCTTTTGATCTTGCTGGCCCCAAAGACCTTTGCTCCCCCTGATGGCTCTTGCCCAAATCTACACACAAACTGAAAGAAACCAAAAGCTTCAAGTGGCTCCCATAACACCATGGTGAGGCTACAGGCCCATCGGGTCCCCACTCCTGCTACCTACAGAGCTGACTCAGCCTCGAGTTCAGTTCAGGGAACAGTCCCCGTGCCAGGCCTTGGCTTGGGCCTTAGGGACGCAAGATGGTGAAGGCCTAGGTTCTGCTCTCCAGGGGCTCCCTGTCAGGTTCCCAAATAATTCCTGTGCAGAGGCAAGAATGAAGATGCCACCTAGTAGGAGCTCCATCAGTGGTACTGGATGTGTGGTGGGAGGCAGCAAAGGAAGCATGGGCATTCTGTTAGGGGAACTGTCTCCTGCTTTCTCAATATGAGGTTCCAAGAGGACAAACCCCACCCCATCCCTGCCAGCCTTGTTTGAGATTAGGGTTTATGTCCCTTTCCCAGTGGGTTCATGCTCCTGATTTGTATACTTCTCCCCTGGGTCCTCCAGCTACTGCTAGGGATTGTCCCTCCACTTCTGGGATGTAGAGATTTTTGCAGCAGGAAGGGACCATAGATCATCTAGTCTCATTCTTGCACTTTCCCACAAAAACTAATTGAGGCCAGAGAAGGAAGGAGACTTGCTGAAGGTCATCAGCAAGAGAGTCAGTCACAAAGCCGGAGTCCGGGACACACTATCATTCGTTCACTGAGCCTCCCCAGTTTACTCAGTAAGACTCAGACACCTCCCAATGCTCAGGACTGAGAACACCATTGCCTGACTGGAGATGAGCCCTTCCAGGTCCCCTCCACACACATGTCTGGCGTCATGTCCATCCGGCCTGTGTGGATCTCTGCTCCTACCCAGAACAGGCAGGAACATGGGGTGCTCTCTCCTGGGGTTAAGACCAACTACATCTCTGACCTTGGAGCCTCCTGAAATTTGCTCTGCAAGGGTCCCAGGTGTTGGAGGCAGGAAAGTGCCAGGTCAGTGCCTATCTCAGCTCCGTGGAGACCTGCCCTGGCCTCTGCCCACAGGACACCCAGGTCCATCATGGAAACCCTGACTCTGGATCCAGAAGCAGGGAGGCTTCTCCTGGTTAGTTCAAACAACTGGATGAGGAGGAAAGACCTCTGGCTTTAGCTTAGAGCTTTCTAAGGTCAAGGAGTGCATGTATATGTATGTGTGCATGTGTATGTGGGTGTATGTATGTGTGCATGTGTGTTCACATGTGTGCAGTATAAGAAATGGGGCCTAGGGGTATACTCATTCTTCTAAGCTCCTCCTATTTGTCTTCCACTTGTCCCAACTCCCGCTCCCTGCCTTTCTCATTGAAGCAAGAATCAAACGTGGTCCTGGCCTCCTCTTAGTAGGTTAGATGCTACCTGGAGTCAAATGCCTTCTAAGAAGCTCGGATGCTGATAGTAGTCTCTTTGTCCACAGGGCATTTCTCCAGTGAGCCATAGCTGGGGCCTTTGCCTTTCCTTAAAAAAAAAAAAAAAGTCCTTATCTGTATTCTAGCTCAGTCTGTGCATTATCTGGTAACCATAGCAGCTTTGCTCCCAGCAGAAAAATATGAAGTCCTCTGGGTTAATTTTTAATGTTTCCCTGGTAAAGGATGATGTTATCCATGAAATGGATTGCCAGCTGATCCCTGAAACCTGGCAGGAGCACGGATCTCGAACATATTTTCAGATAAGGCTTTGTCAGGTGTGCTGGCCTAATACAGCATTTATCACAGAGACGGAGAAAATGGAAAAAAACTAACATTCGCTGAGTGTTGGCACCATGTCGAGCCCGGGACTTCTAGTGTCTTGTCCCACCTGTGGTTGTCATTACCCCCATTTTCCAGGTGAGGTGCTATCTCTAGGTCAGCTAACTGAGAAATGGTCGAGTGAAGGCTCCCAAACCCCCAGTCTTTTGACTCTGAAAGACTAAACCCCTTTCCATAGCTGGAAATGGCTTGACAACCTGCTGTCTACACCCGAGGTTGGCCTTTGGGGAAACTAAATATTTCACAACTGACCAGGATTAGACCCTTGGAAGACAGGACCCCTTAGTGCGCAGGCAGCACTCACAGCTGTGAAGCTGTTATTTATTACTTACTTACTTACTTACTTACTTAATTTATTTATTTATTTATTTATTTATTTATTTATTTATTTATTTATTTATGGCCACGAGGGCATGGGGAGATCACAGAATGGACAGGCGCTTTGGGTAGTCTCTTTGGCAGGCGCTTCCGCCAGGATCTTCGCCTGGTTCGGGTGCGTGACCCTCTCACCCCTCCCCATTTTCCTGCTGACTTGTGACTCCACCGAAAATAGCTGGGACTCCCACGGGAAACACGTCCCAGGAAAACTAGTTGTGAACATGGGCGATTTCTCAGGTCTCACAGATCACTGATGAAGTGGGGAACCTTCCCAATCTTTCCAAACACCTTCTCACAGGAGACTGTAATAAACAGGGCCCAGTTGAAGCCTCAGATGTAGCCCAGACTCACAGGGGCCATTTTCTCTGGGCCTCAGTTTTCCCATCTGCAATATGGGACTGAATTTATGTGTTTTGTTGGCTGGACCTGTACTAATGTGTCTAGCGTGCCAGCCACAATGCTCGTGCCAGGGGTAAAGAATCCAGTGGACTCACAGCTTGGTTCTTGCTTGCTGGTCTTTTCACATGCAAATCTCATTCAAGCTGTATGACATCATCCTTTTGGAGTTATGATTCCCACTTTCCAGATGAGGAACCTGAGATTTGGAGAGATCTAATAATTTGTCAATGTTTAGCACCAAAAAAAAAAAAAAAAAAAAAGTCACTTTGCAAATGATGCTTGAATGAATGAATGGATAAATGGATGGATGACTTTAACTTATAATGTACAAGTGGCAAAGCTGGGTTTAACTTATAATGTACAAGTGGCAAAGCTGGGTTGGAGCTCACATCTACCTGAATCTAAATTCTGGGCACCTTTCACTGCTCCATTGGACACAGTGCCATTTTCTGCCGGGCCAGCTCAGCCCTCATTCCAGCCTTGGGACAGGAGTGAGCCTCCTGCAAGTTAAGCCCCTTTAGCAGGCTGTCTGCCTCCGGCTGAACCAACACCCCCCCTGCAGTATTGTGGGCACAGGGACACAAGATATCCCTTTTATCCCAAGAGGAACCTTGGCCAGCAGAGCAGCAAATCTGCCTTCAGAATCTTTCATTTTATACTTTAATGATGATTATTTGCTGAGCTCCAAGACATAAATAATTTATTTGAATAATCCCTATCCGAGTGACACTTTCCTAATGAAATGTCTTAGTTTGGAGGAGAATGAGTTCGTTATGAGAAGGTCCCCTTTGCTGCCAGGGCACACAGAGATAACAGAACGGCCAGGTGCTTTGTGTAATCTGTTTGGCAGGCTCGGGAGAGTCTGGCAGCCATCCTGGCCTCGTCAGCTTCAGAACATCGCTGATGGATGTATATTTTACGAAGCCTGTGTTGTTCCTTTGTCAGAGCCACAAGCAGCCTGCTGCCTTCGTGGTCACACAACATCCTCTACCCAACACCGTGGCGGACTTCTGGAGGCTGGTGTTCGATTATAACTGCTCCTCCGTGGTGATGCTGAATGAGATGGACACGGCCCAGGTAGGAGGACACCCGGCCACTGGTCTAGGGACCCAGGAGTGCTAGGGCAGCTGTGCCCTAGAGTTGGAGGGAAAGCCTTAAGAGCCAGCACAGTGCTGCTTCTGCCTAACCGAGCTGCTGTCTGCTGGGCACTGTGGCTGTGAGCACCAAGCAAGCCCATGTGGCTTCCAACAAAGCCAGGTGTCTCTTGACATGCCCTGCCACCCCAGGTCCCTCTGTATCCCAGCAATGACTCCTGCTTGCTATGGGCTTTGTTAGGCCCCCATTGCCCAGGGCCAGACTCTATTGTTCCATCCCCCAGGCACTGACTATCATGCAGAGCTCACAGAAGAGACCGCTTCTCCAGCTCCTAGTGTCTCCTGCCCTGCAAAATATCCTGATGCCTGGCCACACTCACCCTCCCTACTCCTCCCCCATGCACCCTGCTCTGGCAGAGCCTGGGGCTTGAACCTTGGACCCTTTGCCCACTGACCACCACCCCAAGCCCTGGCTTTGTCACAGGCGACCACTGTGTCCCGCAGGCTTCGTGCCTTAGCCCCACTGGGTCTGACAGTTCCAAGCATCATGTGCCTACAGCACATCGTGGTACTGAGAACGCAGGACACGTGTCATGGGACAGCTTCTGGAGCCCACATTCCCATAGCTGGGAATAGCCTCTTAGGTTTTTGGAAAGCAATCCTTTCACTGTCTTGAAGGAAACTCAGAGTAACTCAGCACACATTTCTGTGAACACTGGCTTTGTGCAGCCCTTGTGTGGGAATAAAATAAAAATGGATCTGAGCTGGAATCTCAGCCCTCCAGGAGCTCACAGTTTGGCTACAGAGACAGATGAGCAAATTGTCCCAACCTCACGTGGCAGCGCTGTAATAGAGGTCAGCAGTGAAGTGCTGTGCTGGCGGGGAACAGGGAGCCATTAATTCTGCCCAGAGGGTGAGGGAAGACTTCAAAAAGAAGGTGACTTTGGCCTTGAAGAAGGCAGCAGAGATTTGGCGTGTGGGGGATGAAGTAGCTGGGAAAAGACATTCCAAGCAGAGGGAACAGCAGGGGCAAAGGCAAGGTGGAGTGAATGCATGCAGTCTCACCTGTGGAACAGCTCCAGGGGCAGTGTGCCTGGAGTGTGGGGTATGTCAGCAGGAAAGGGTGGTGACGCTGGAAAATGCATCAGGGCCCAGCTTGCAGAGGGCTGCCCACGCTGGGCTAAGGAGCTTGGGCCCTGGCCTGCAGCATGGTAAGTGTTTTTGTTATTGTTTTGCTTTTTTAAAGACCCTTCTCTTACATGCAATAGACTCCTTTCTGCAAACAAAAGTTTTCATGCAAGTCCAGTATATAACGCGGGTATGACTGAGAGCTGCTAGTGTTGAAGTGAGGGTTGGGGGTCTGGAGTTCTGCCCACCCAGGCTTTTGGCTCCTCCTGGTGCCCCCCAGAGAGTCAGCCACTCTGGGTACCTTTTTGGAACCCCTGGGGTACCTAGGAGCACCATTATAAAATACTTGTACAGGGAGGAGAGAGAGTGAAGAGGTGAAGCAGTGGTGTGGCAGAGTGCCTGTTAGAAAGGTGAGTCTGGGGACCAGTGAGGAGGGAAAACCTGGAAACCAGGAGATTGCAGAGGAGACTATTGCAAAATGTGCAGAAAATAAAGGGATGATCTGAACTGAGGAGGTGGCCAGGAGGCGAGAGAATTGGGGTTAGATGTGAAAATGGCCAGAGTTAAGGTCCCCAGGTGTGAGGAGCACTTGGGTGTGGGAGGTGAATGAGGACAAGTTATGGATGGTGGCAGGGGATCCAGTCTGGGCAGTCGAGCATCTGAAGATGCACCTGGCCAGGCTGGGGAATGCAGTGGGTAGTGGGAGAGGAAGCAGGAAGGTTGGGGAGAGCAAGAAAGCAGATAATAGAAGGTGAAATTGAATGCAACTTGGGTGTACATCTGAGAGACGTTCAAGAGAGATGCTGCTCATTTATGCAACTTTATTTATTGAGTATCTGCTATTTGCCCGAAGCAGTTCTAGGTGCTTGGATGGCATTAGTACATGAGATGGAAAAAGCAAAACAGAAAACTCTCATCTCTCCTACAACTTCAATTCTAAATCAGGGAAGACAATAAACAGAGACATACATTCTATAATGTCCTTAACTATATGTTAAGAGGTGACAGGTGCATGGAAAAAGGAAAATAAGAAGGCAGGGTAATGGAGATGGGAAAGCTGGTTTGGGGCATGGGATGCAGCTATAATCAAGTGATGATCGAGACAGACCCCACCAAGGTCATATCTGAGCACAGGTTTGGAGGAAGTGAGGGAATGAGTCACGTGAGCATCACAAGGAAGAGTGTGCCAGGCTGAGAGGACAGCCCGCACCAAGGCCTCGTAGTGGGCATGACCTGGCCCATTTGAGGAACACTGTGGAGGCCACTGAGACTGAAGCAGAGTGTGTGGGACAGCAGCAGAAGGTGACACAAAGATGCAGCAGGACCAGGTCATGGAGGGCCTTGGAGGGGTCACAGGAAGAAATATGGATTTTACCCAAAGAGAAATGTGGAGTCATTGATAGGTTTTGAGCAGAAAATGACTTGAAAAAGCAATTCAATTGTTTTCTTAAAAAAAAAAAAAAAGCATTCCTCTGACTATTGTGTTAATAGACTGTTGGTGCAGGAAGGCGGAGGGTAGTTACAAAGAGTGGAAGCAGAGAGAATAGAGCAGAGGCTAAGGCAGTCAACCAGGTGACAGGTGATGGTAGCTTGAACCTAGGTGGCAGCAATGGAGTAGGTTCTAGATATATAAGGTAGTCCCAACAAAATATCCTGACCATGGAAAGTTAGAGAAAAAGGATGACTCTAAGGCTTGGGGTCCAAACAACAGACAGCTGGAATCTGAGATAATCATGAAATCAAGTGGATTTCTGTAAAACAAAGACCTCCGTCAAATTCCAGAGTCAGAAGGCATCACCGCCCTGTTCCTTTGCCTCAAAAAGTAAAATAGTGAACCCTGCTTTATGAGTCCAGGAGTGAAGTAGACCCAGTGGACGCCTATTTGCTGTTCCTTTTCCAACATCCCTTTTTGTAAAACCAGAGCTCAGGCACAGAAGAGGATTTTCAAAGAACCTCACTTTAAGACACATAGAGAAGCAAGGGTCAAGGTCATTGGCTATAGCTTCCCCTTGCAGCATGGGCCCTGTGTGAATGAAGATTTTTCAGTCCCAGATGTTGGTACAGCCTTTGAGAATTGATTCTCTAAATGGAAAAACATCAGGCTCAGAAGTGCCCTGAGGTTGGCTGCCATATGCAGCTGGCAAGCATCCCTGAAAATCGGCAGATGAATAGAGCACTTGCTGATATAAATATCATCACCACAACAGCTGGGTGCCTTGCGAAAATAAACAATGACACAGTGTGAGCATCAAAAAAGCAGCCCTCGGCACCTGGAGGGGCGGTTCTTTGAAGTGGCATCAGAATTTGTCTGCCAGTGTGCCCATGCCAAGGCAGCCAGCCTATAGTTTCAGTCAGCCCAGCCACACAGACAGTTCAGCCTTAGGTCCTAAACTCCTTAGATTGCTCCCAAGAGGACCAAGGCCACATCCTGAGATTTGACTGGGGACTGTAATGGCTCATGCTGGCAGTTGTGGCCAGGCTACCTATAAATTGCAGCAAAATAAAGTTGAAGAGTGGGTGAGAGATCTCAGAGTGCTTTATTTTCTTGCACTGCTGGCTAGATCAGCTGCCTGTGCACAGAATCCTATACTACTTCATCCAGTCAGCCATCCCCAGCCACAGATATTCTTCCATTCTCGGCAGTGGCTGCTGTCCAGTGATAATTACGAGTGGTGGGAGTTCAAGATAAAGACTCTCAAAGCAACTACATTCCACCTTAGAGATTCTTCTAGCTCTGCTGGAGTCCAACGGCCTCTGGCCAGATTAATGGGGCAAAATTCTAGAACCACAACATCTGGCAAATGACACTGTGGTTTCCGATGAGCACATCAGAAAGAAAGAACCTTTTCAATCACACCCAAGAGTACTGAGAAGACCTCTTCCATCTCTGTGGTTAGGCCAGAGTCCACGGGGAGGATACAACAGGAAGAAGCCCTCTTCCTGGCCATGCCACCCCCACCATATTGTCTAGAGAGCTCAGGAGATCCTCCGTGCTAGCTGTGGGCTACATGGTGGGCAAAATCACGCCCCCCAAAAAGATGTCCACCTCCCAAGCCCTAAACCTGTGGATGTGTTAACTTACATGGTAGAAGGGACTCTGCAGATGTGATGAAGTTAAGGATCTTGAGATGTGTAGATTGTCCTGGGTTATCCAGGCGGGCCCAATATTAAGGTTGCTATAAGAGGAGTGAGGAGGATCAGTCAGTGGAAGGTCATGTGACAATGGAAGCAAAAATTAAAGCGTCCTCCAAATACCTTCAATATTTTCCCATCTTCTCTCCATGGACCTGCTATTTTCAAAGCTTTTATTTCCCAAACTATATTTACCAATTGATCATTTGTTTTCTTATATTTCTTCCATAAATATAACTGCCCCGATGAACTTCTGCTCTGCAGGCCATGTGCGGAGCTAATACAATGAAATGCTCTGATTCTAGCCCAAAGCCAGAGAGTCACCATCCCCCACTCTGGGACAACAGTGTTGTGACCCCCCTGGGTTCTTCAAGACTTTGGAGACAGCTCATGGCTTCTCTGGCCATCTTTAAGGACCCCACTTGGGAAACCACTGATGTGACCCAGGGCCACTCCCCCTGGTTGTGGGGGCCACAGGGGGCTGAGACCCAGGGGGAGGGATCCATCCAAAGTCCCACAGCCCATCGCTGACTCAAGCCAGGGGCCCCCTGCCAGGGATGGTAAAGACTTCAGCTGCCATTTATACGACATGAGTTCCAGTGTCCACTGCCAAATAAACAGACTTGCTAGTACTTCAGTATCCGGAGCAGGAAGGACTGTTCCTTAGTTTTCAAGTCACCCAGTTCTGAGATTCCCACAGTGGAAAGGTGGATGAGGGCAGAGCCAAGAAAGATGCATTCCCACGGAGCTTCTGGAAGTGCGAGAGGCAAGCTTGTCATCCTCCCAGGAGAAGAGCAGGGGTGATATTTCAGAGATGTCTTTTCCTGTCATCGTGCCTGCAGGGCAAATAGTAAGCACTAATATCCCTATTTTGTATCTCGGCTTGTGAAAACACAGCCTAACATGTAGCAAAATACACAGGAGCCCTCATCTGCGTCTCTACAAGCCTCAGGTCTGACTTTGCGAGGGGCTGTCTTTCTGTCTCTGCCCTCACTGCAGTAGTGGAGGTGACAGTAGAATAAGAAGTCTGGGGCCACGAGATCTGAGTTCAGGTTCTAGCCTTGCCATGTGTTGCTTTGTTGCCTTAAGCCAGTGTCTTAACTTGCCCAAGTCTCATGTTATCATCTATGAAATTTGTGTAACCATGATGCCAGCCAAGTTCATTCTATTTTTGAATATTTAAATAAAATGGGCTCTTTCCTATTACCATTCCCAATCCTGTGGGAAAAGTCCACTGTCCACCCCCCAAATTTCCAGAAATTCCAAGGGAGTCCTGCTTTAATATTTTCTTCCAAGGTCCAACTCACGCTTTCCTGGGGGGCAATGTGGGCATCATATCCCAGAAATGCCTGTGACTGTACACCGAGCATCACACATCCCCGTTCCTAAACCCCACCCAGCCTCCTCACCGCTGGAGAGTAGCAGCACATCCACCGACCCTGTTGCCCAAACCACTTCCTTCCTCTCTCTACCTTTTCTCTCACTCCTCTTTTCTCAGCTTTCATCCCTTCCCCAAAATCATTCCTTCCTTAAGTTGCATAAGTCAGCAGTCTCTTTAATGCCTCTTTCTAAAACCTGTCCTAAGCTTTTGCCTTCCACCCACCCTACCTTCCTCTGTAGATATTCTCCTAAACTCCCACCTTTCCTTCCTGGAAAGAAACTATGATATAGTATCATAAGCGAGTGTCCGCCCACTTCCTGGAGATTGCATGATTCACCTCTAGATGAAAGAGAGATGTATGATTGTGTTTGATGACAGCCCATGTGCCTTTCCTCCTCTGTCCCTTGCTTTGCACCCACTGCTTCACCACCATCTATCTTCCTTAGCTGGCCACAGTATTAAAGCCATTTATATGTTTTTGGCTCTTTATAGAATCTACTTAGAGAAATTTTTAAATCATTGTTCTAAAATTGAAAACTAATTCAGGTGATTCTTTTATATTTTTTTCTTAAAAATACTAATTCACTTCACCTTTGGGTGGCCTGGGATTGATTCCCCCCACCAATACCACCCACCTATGGATCAGAGGGACCATAAGTAGTGTCCTGAATTTCTGACATTGTAATATTACTTGGCTTTTCCACTTTATCAAGGTATCATTTAATTAACAAAAGGCATAACCAAGGTGCACTGAAATATGCTTTTAAATTGTTTACTCTCAAAGTAGGCCATATGCTAGTTTTCATTTAACTCATCAGCACACATTTATTCCAGAGACTAACAAGCTTTCTGATTCCATCAGCAAAAAAAAAAAAAATGTTTAACAGTGGAGCTGCCTTTGTGTTTGTTACATCTCACGTGTGAACTCACACCCCCAAAGGACAGCTTTTCACGGCCCAAACAGCTGTGGCGATCACTCGGTGGAATAACGTATGGCAGCTGTTCCAGGGCTGTCCACACAGACTTCACAACTTTCGGTTGGTTTACCTCGTTCTGACAATAAATAACAAAAACTGCTCAGCTTTTCTAGAAGAAGCATGGCCATTTTCTAAATCAGCAGCAGCAACGGGGCCGGCTTCCTCCCAGGTGTGGTCATCAGCACTGCATGTCTGGACCTGCAGTGGTGCAGCCCCTTCGGGCGGTGAGGGGCTGGGCCCCCCTCCCCAGACTGTTGCTTGAGAAGGGACGGTACTAGGATACGAGGTGGGAAAGGGCTCATGGTCTGGGCTCCAGGCTATAGGATTCGAATCAATTCTTGGAGACAACCATTTTGAAAGTTTTCCATCTCAGGAAGAAAATAACCAAAGTTACACTGAATGACGTGTGACCCCAGGTCAGCTGGTTCCTCATGGTTTTAGAGAGTAGAGAGGGCTCCTGTGAACTCCCTGTTTCCAGGGTCTTAAGAAACCATAAGCCCCCATCCCCAAGATTTCTATAAACTGCTGATGTTCATGTGTTCATGGCCTGGCCCCTCAGACTACCTGTGTGGTCTCTGCTCCATTTCTGTGTCACCCAGGGAGCCAAGCTCAGTTCCCTGCCATGCACACTGAGCACTGTACCAGTTATGATAAATTTGCTGAACATTTAGGAAGTTAGGAAGGGGGGATCACATGACACAAAGGTGATTCACCTCTGACCCCTTTCATTGGCTCCACTACACTGCCAACCCCCTCTTCTATCTCCCAGGTCTCTCCCACAGAAAACCCACGGGTCTCACTCCTTTCCCACACACAACGCTGTACCCCAACAACTCCCCAAGCTGGCTGATTGGGAATCTTCACGAGGGCAGACCTTTGGGTATTATCCTAAAGAGAAATGTTCATAAGAGCTATTAAGTGGAGGGGGAAAAAGCAACGTCCCATTACCTAATAATTACAGCTCACTTTTACTGAGTCCTCACTAGTTACAGATCCCTGTGCTGCGTAGACACATTACGGTTCACAGCCACTCGTAACTCGGAGAAGATGAAAGATTTGGCCAAGTCACTCAGCTAGAAAGTGACAGTGCTGGGATTGAACCCAGGGCCCTTCAAGCAGGAGCCCCAAGACCTTTTACTACACTGTCTATAGAGCCAAAATGGTGGTGCCCCTCGAGCCACTACCCTAGCACCTGGACACGAGGGCGGTCTTGAGCTAAACTGTAGAGGACAGGGCTTCTCATGTTCCCTACAGCTAGAACATGCATGGCTAGAACAGATCCTGATGCCCCTTGACAGCTCGAACACATCTGCCCACCCATCACCTGGCTGAGTGGCACCCAGGCCACTGCTGATGCAATCTCACGAATCAGGGAACGGGCATGAAAAGATGGCTCTGAGTCAGGATTAGAAGGACCCAGCAACTCCCCCAGCCCTCCGGGCATTATGAGAGAGTGACCTGGAAAATCAAATGTGGAGAAGTATCCCAAGTATAGGAGTCTTGTTTGGGCACAGAAGAACCTATTAGCTTGAGAAATTGGTCTGGAAATTTTATTAAAAGAGACAAATCATTCTCCAGACTAAAAAATATTAGGGGTCATAGATTTTCTCTGATGCCTCAGACCCATGTACCTCATGCCACAATCTCAGCCAACCTCTGGCAAGGCTAAATTCAATGCCGGTGATAAAGGCAAGGATTTTTTTTTTTTAATGGGCAGTTTTGATGAATTTTTCAGGCCAACCATAGACTTACCTGTCTCAGACCCCCATTACTGGAAAGGGTACAAGGGAAGAGGCAATGGCAAAGAGAAATGAAGCTCAAATTCTGGATTCGTCATTACTGTACAACCTCAGCAGATGATTGTCCAGCCACAGAGGCCCCTGTGACCAGCCCCCGACCACACACACAGACACACACACACACGCACACGCACACACATACACATTAACATGCTCAATTAACCCCCAATGGAGGTGCTGGGAAAGCAAGCACCACTGCATCATGAAACTTAACCTTGCACATCTTTGCTATTTAAGACAGGTGGTAGGAAGAAGAATCAACTTTATATGTCAGCTATTAAAATACTGTTACTTTTGTTGAGCACTGATAGGTTCAATAGTACAATAAATCGCTGGGATTTAATGGGTGCTTGTTCCATGCCTGGCACTTTGC
This sequence comes from Macroglossus sobrinus, assembly GCA_004027375.1. Taxonomy (NCBI): domain Eukaryota; kingdom Metazoa; phylum Chordata; class Mammalia; order Chiroptera; family Pteropodidae; genus Macroglossus; species Macroglossus sobrinus. Next base: position 44,890 of record PVKZ01002644.1, on the reverse strand, counting down.
TAGGGACTTTGTTCATGTACATTATCTTCTTTATCCTCTGAACAAGCTGAAAGTTGGCAAAGTTTCTCTGTGAAGGACCAGATAAGGAATATTTTAGGTTTCGCAGGCTATATGGTCCCTGCCATTATAGCTTGGAAGCAGCCACAGACAGTACATAAATGAATAAGGAGAGCTGCATTTTAAAAATAAACTGTACTTACAAAATCAGAGCCATTCAGCCATTTGACCTGTGGGCCACAGTGTAAACAGTGTTATCCCTAAGCCGGAATTTGGGTTCTATAGCCAAGAAGATGGGAGACACGTGCTTTTCTCCTTCCCACATCCTCCCTCCTCCCAGCTCTTCCATTCTGGTTCTAGCTCTGGAGGAAAGGCAGAATAAAAGATGTTTAGCATGTGACTGTCCAGGGTGAGTTGGCTGTCAACAAGGGGACCCCAATCATTTTAATGAAAATCCTGCATCTGCGGCAGCTGAGGTAGCCACCCACCAGATTTCCGTGGGTCGCCTCAGACAATCTAACTCGTCGTCTGCCAGCTCAGTGTAGGCTGTGGCAGACCCCACTGATAAGAGACTCAATCCCACGCTGCTCTCAGCAGCCTCAGTGGGTCTTCGTGAATCTCAGCTCCATCCTCTGTGCAACCCCAGATGGAGGACCTTTCTAACACATGGATTGTCCATGCTGGGGTGGTCCCTGACATGCTCGCATCCCCAATCTTAGCTCTCCACTGTGTCCCAATTATGGGGCCTGAATGTCTGGACAGTGTCCACCTCCGTGCCCCTTGGGAACCAGAAATTTGAGGACGCATGCTCTGCCCATCTCTGAGCCACAACCCCTGCCACCTACCTCAATATTCCTTCTCCATCTAAAGTCATCTAATGGCTCAGTGTATACAGAGGAATGAAGGATCTGTCTCTCCTTGATGATATTATAAACCTGAAAAACAATTAATGATCTTAGCCCAGGGTTTCTTAGTCTCTGTACTATTGATACTTGGGGCTGGATTACTCAGGATGGAGTGGGGGGGGCACTTTTTGCTGGAGGATATTTAGCAGCATCCTGGCCTCTACTCACTAGATGTCCATAACAGCCCACAGGTGTGACAATCAAAAGTTTCTCCAGACATTGCCAAATGTCCCTGGGTGACAAACAAACCTCTCTGGCTAAGAACCATTGTCTTAGAATGAGGTCAACCATTGCCTTCACTGTTAACTATAAGTTCTAATTCCCAGTTAATTCCAGAAAACCAGGAAAGACCACAGGCAAGATCACACATATTATATTACCCTTTGGTACAAGGTCAGCATAATTGTCTCCCTTTTACACATGAGAAAACTGAGGCCTGGGTCACACAGCTAATAAACAGCAGAGCCTAGATTTGGACCCAAGCCTACCTGATGCCAAAGCTGATACATAGTTTAAAACTGCTCATGATCTGATCAAGAAATGACCATTGTGAAGTTTTTCCTGGAATGGGGATGTTTGCCACGATTCACATTAGTGAAAAGGGAACTAGAGACTGTACCTACCCTTCCCTTGGAGCGTCCCATCTAATCGTGATAGCAGCAAATCAAGTTAAATAGTATTCTCCCCATTTTACAGATGAGGAAACTGAGGCCCAGCAAGTCTAACAAATGGTGTGAAATCATCATGGCAAATATTTTTAAAACTCGTATCTCCATTCAGAGCTTTGCCTTGTCAACACCCCTGCAAAAAAATATTGGGTGGCTGCTCCCCAATGAGGAAGCTGAGTCTAACTTCCTACCTGAGACTCTATCTACCTCTCTAGCCAGTGTGATCTGCAGACAATAGGAGAAGGACGCCCCCTGTCCTTGGCCTCATCTTGTGACCTCTCTCCTTGCCCCAGCTCTGTATGCAGTACTGGCCCGAGAAGACCTCCGGGTGCTATGGGCCCATCCAAGTGGAGTTTGTCTCTGCAGACATCGATGAGGACATCATCCACAGAATATTTCGCATCTGTAACATGGCCCGGGTAAGCGTGCAGCCGCCGTGGCTTCTCGTGCCCCACCTCCCCAAAACAGATGGAGACACATTGGCCCCCAAGTCTGTGCTATGCTCTCCCGATCATCGCATCTCGTCCTTGGGAGGGCGATGCCTCTGCCAATTCCGGCTCCAGGCCCAGCAATGGCTCTGACACACACACACACACACACAGACGCATGGGGCGACATCCAGCTTGCCATCTGCCTGTTTCCTGACACACTTGCTGCTGTGTAGACAAAACTTCTCAGAAATTAGCATGTTCCCACTGTGTCACAGTGTTCTGGCATGAGTCAATGCAAGCCCTTTAATTGGATCCAGTAAGCTTTGGGCTAGACCCTGGGAACACCACCAAAATGAAACATAATGAGCTGCTTCCATGAGGCATTCATTGGCTGGGTGGAGGGGAACTGGGTGGGAGGGAGCAGGGTGGTAACCTATGAGATGGTGGCTGATTCGAGTGGCTCTGGCCTTTACTGGGGACCCAGGATGAACAGAACTCCGTCCCGGACCTCAGAGTCTACTATTAAATGGAAAGACAAGATGTGTTCTGGCACATGAACCCCAGGGAGAGACATGAATTCTGCCTGGTAGAGTCAGCGAAGACTTTCCCTGGAGAAAGGGACATTTGAACTGGGCTTGGAAGACAAAGTGGGCATTTGGCAGGTCAAGGGTAGGGGGCAGGGGGCTCACGGCAGGAGTACCAGTGTACATAAAGCTGTGGAGAGGAGTAAGGTTCTCCCCATGGCGACATGGCTTGGATCCCATTTAGTCTGTCTTCCACTACAGTGCTGCAGCCCCCAGGGCATCGGGAGGGCTGGCACCCCCAAGCTTCTCCAGCTGAACAGCCCTATCACCCTCTCTGTTCTCAGCCACAGGATGGATATCGCATCGTCCAGCACCTCCAGTACATTGGCTGGCCTGCCTACCGGGACACACCCCCCTCCAAGCGCTCCCTGCTCAAAGTGGTCCGACGGCTGGAGAAGTGGCAGGAGCAGTATGACGGGAGGGAGGGACGCACCGTGGTCCACTGCCTGTGAGTACTGTAGAGGAGTCCCCGGGGCCACAGGGTAGCAGGTGTTATGGCATTCTTGAGGATGCCACTGGCCACAAACACCAGTCCTAGGCATGCCTGGCTATACCACACCTCAACACCCCTTAAAGCCCAATGGGAGTGCATTCAAGGAGTTACAATCCTTTAATGGATTGGGGTGGCCAGTTCCTTGCCCTGAACTAACACTATGTATTTACTGATGCAAAACCTGGTGGCTCTTCCACAAACGTGGAGGGTGAGCATACTGTTCCTCAGGGCTCCCACGAGGGAGTATAAGCCCCACCCTCCAACTGGAGGGATAATATGTTCTGCCAGTCACAGGATGAAGTGGGTTCCACTGACTAGATCCAACTCTATCATTTCCTGAAGAAGAAAAAGAAGAGAGGGGAATGCATTGATTAAGTGAGCTTGATGCCAGACAATTTAAATGAATCACCTCATTCCATCTGTGAGGTAGATATTATGTGAGAAAACAGAGCCACAGACAGAGTAAGGGATCAGGCAGTGAAGAGAGGAGCTTTGATTTGAAGCCAAGCTAATGTGCCATCCATTAACCCACACTGTCTCTGGCTGAAGCAAGGGACTCGCCCACCATGTCTGCCTGTTGGGGCATCTGTTGCTATGGGCAGAGTGAAGGGCCAGTGACATGGAGAGCCTTTTCCTGATGGGCTGACCACTTTATCCCAGGGTGCAGTAGGCTCAGGCCAGCTGTGTTTATACTTTCATTATTGGGGTGAACTGGAAGTTTTACCTCCTATCTTAGAAAGGGCATAGCTGGGGCACAGGGGTTACCAGTCCAAAGAGACACTGATGTCATCTGCAGGGTGGAGGTCAGACCCTTAGAGGACTGTGGCTGACAAACTATCATCAGAGAAATCACTTAATTTTGTAAGCCTCTGTTTCCTCATCTGTCTAATGGGGATGTTGAATTAGCTCATCTTAAGACCCTCTGGTGCTCTGAAATGTTTAGAAAATAAACACGATTTATTTACCAAAATACAGATTCATAAGATCATGGCAGCAAATATGCAAATGTTCTAAGTGTCATTACTTCAAAGAGTATGTGTCAGAGTCTACCACGGGAGCATCAAGTGACCTCAGAGAAGGATTTTGCAGAGATCTCGGACCCAGAATAAATTGGTAACCATAGCAGCTAGGTGTGGAGCGTCTGATGCACATTCAGTCTGCTTCTTAGAATGTTAAAATGATGTGGGAAGACGTGATTGAGAGCGCCTCCCTCTTCTAAAACGTTGTGTTAAAGGAAGATTGAAACACGGTCTTGCTTTTTTGCCGAGTCAAGATTTGTGGAGCCAGTGGAGGCATTAATAACACCTTACTGAATTCAAAATTGAGTTCCGTTTTTTTCAAAACCAGCTTGTCATTCCCACTCTTTCAAATAGGTGGTGTAAGCACATGTCAGAAAAATTAGAGAGCTTAGAGGGAGGTCACACACACACACACACACACACACACACACACACACACACACACACACACAGCTTAAGGGCCACCACCTGTAGCAATCCTCCTTTCCCAAAGGATGCAAAGCGCAGACTGGAGGCCAGGAAGATGCTGTGAATTGTTACATGTCACATTGGTGAGTGACGTCAGCCAAGCCACGCTGGCTCTGCCACATTCCCCAAACTGGCAACTGGTTCCCTGCCAGCTAAACCCTGCTCCCTCCAGTTCCCACTCACACACTCAAGGAGCCCCAGCTGTAGCACAGAACCACACCCATCCCATTGGGGTCTCACTCCACTGAGCCCTGAAATGCTTGTGGTGTCCACCCACCTCTTCTTCTTGGACTCTCCCGTTCTTGCTCCAGAAAATACTGACCGTTTCTTCCTGAGAGACCCTCCCTACTCTTTCCCATGTGTCTGGTTTTTAGCCTGTCCCTTTGCAGGAGTACTTTTTTATCTGAGTCTCCCCTAGCCAAGATGACCAATAGTTTGAACCAAAGAAAGTACAGGAGTGTCCTTTTATCAGCAGGGACTATGGCATTTGTGGGGGCCAGAGACACTAAAAGAGATATGGAGATGCAGGCACTGGCCAGTGAATGGAGAGCAACTGTCTGTAACTGAAACATCTGGTCTTTGGATGTTCGATAGACATAACATCTGAGAGACTGACTGAGTGCCTTAGTTTCCATCCAGATGTTCTTCAGACACAGACCATTACATGAAATCATTAGTTGCTCTTGGCAACACGCCCAGGAGTTCCAAATCAGGCAGATTCCTAAAGGGACTTCCTATAAAGTGTTGAAAGGTGTTACCATGAAAAATGACTTATGGAGCATCAGTAAAAAAGGAGTGACAAAGAGATGACCCTGACAAGAGTCCTCTGCTCTACTCTCCAGATCTGTAGGGTCTTGTTTAAACCAGAGTGTACAAATAGAGATTTACTGCTTCAGGATATAGCATCACAGACCCACCCCAGCCTCCACCCACGGGCCTAGGCTGGCTGACCCAAGGCGAAAAGAGAAGTCTCTGGTACTGCTGTCCTTTGTGGGTGTGAAGGACTGGGAGAGAAGTCACATGCAGCCTCCCACTGGTGTCATTGGATGTGTAGAGCAAAAGCTTTTGGACAAAGATGCAGGTGCCATGTGAACAAAGACACCATGTGTCCTGGAAGGCTGGCTCAGGGGCCAGGGGTGATGATAACATGCTCCTAGAACCAAGGAAACATCGGGTTAATTAAACTCTCAAAGCTCACCTAATCCAACCCCTCTATTATGTAAATGGAAACTTGGGGCTCAGACACAGAGAGTGACTTACCCAAGGTCAAAAAGCAGGTTCATGGCACACATGAGATTTAAACTATAGCTCATGACTCAGGCTAAGGCTTTTGCCTTTGCGTTGCCTTCGTTTGCCAGGGCACCTGCTCCCCATCACTGCTGATGTGGCTTTAGATTCAGCAGGTACCTGGGGCGTACCCCAGAATCTGGCTCACCTCTTTACTCTGTGTTTAGAAATGGCGGAGGCCGCAGCGGAACCTTCTGTGCCATCTGCAGTGTGTGTGAGATGATCCAGCAGCAAAATATCATTGATGTGTTCCACATCGTGAAGACGCTGCGTAACAACAAGTCCAACATGGTGGAGACCCTGGTGAGTGTCCCGAGGATTATTCTCCAATAGCCAGTGAGTGACTCTAGTTCCCTTGGCCTGAAAAAAAAAAGAAAAAAAGCATCGAAGAGTAAAAACGCTCAGCATCTGGGTGCTTACTGAGCACCTGCAGTCCACATCCCACTTCTCTTTCCTGCAGGGGGGTCCAATTATTAATCCTGGTACACCCGACTCTGTTTTACTTCCTGCCCATTCTTTAGAAAAGTACCACCAATTCAGGCTTAGAGGAAGGGATTCTGGATTAGTAGAGTGTGAACTACATTTTCAGTTCCGTCCAATCCTATTCTAATTGTCTTTCACAGTATAAAGTGTTGGCATATGATGGCGAAAGGAAAGGAAAGAGACTGGGCAGGCAACACCCCAGCTGATAAGACCTGATACAGTGATGGAGATGGACCATACACAAGGAACTTTAATATGAGTCTTTAAACCTCCTCTAAGTGTGGTCCTACTCAACATCTGGTCCACAGACCAGCAGCACTGGCATCATGTGGAAGCTCAGTGGCAATGCAGAACCCTGGGCCCCCCTCCAGATCTCCTGAATCAGAATCGGCGTGGATAACTTTGAGTTGACTGTTCACATCACATAGATAGCTTTCTCCAAAGTCTGTATCTCTAAACTAAATGCGTTTTCCCATTCCTTTTTATTTCTCCCTTGTCTCCCCTTCTCCCTCCTCAGGAACAGTATAAATTTGTATACGAGGTGGCGCTGGAATATTTAAGCTCCTTTTAGCCCAATTGGACAGGAAACCTGCCAGAGTCCAGAGGCGGCTGCAGCCAGGCCCCCTTTTCTGTGGATGGCAGAGACTGGGCTCAGGGGCTACGAGGCGGCACCCTGCCCAGCTCCAAGGAGAATTCTGGTGGTCCCGTGGTCGAGGTGGGCTCTGCACCTTCTGAGGGTCTCCTGTAGCTGTGGAGGATGCGGCTCTGAAAGGCCCAGGCTTCCCTTCCACACCCAACCAGCACAGCCACCGGCCACGTACTCATAACAAGGCCCCGGATTTCTTGGATTCCTGACCTCTTGCTTTGGCTCTTTCCAAGTGTGTGAACCTCACGGCAAGCCGACTGTGTGGGTGCTGGGAGTGCAGGCTCAGCAGCACCTCCCGGTGGGCGGGGGGAGGTATCTGCTCCTCCTCCACGCCGTCATGGAGATGACTGGGTTCTTGGGGTCCCTGCTCTGCTACCCCCTGCAGTCTCCTTCGGTGACCTCTGGCACCAGACACCTGGATCATGTGACCTGAGGATGCTCCCGAGACCACAACAGAGGCCCCCGTCCTGCCACCTAACCTGCATGGAGCTCGGCCCACCACCACTCTGTACCCTCCCCCAGCCTGGGCCTTGACCTTCTGTCATTCACTGGCCAGCCTGCTGTGTCTACAGCAATCTCCGATAAAGGTTGTCTTTGCTTTTCTGTGGTCAGTGGGAGGGGGTGGAACTGTAGGGAACCTGGCTGCTCCCCCTTATCTTTGTGAAAGGGGGCCACCACCCTGAGACAGGGCTCTTGCTGACCTTGTATCCCTTGGGTGGCAGGATAAGATTTAATTATTTTCCAAAGTGTATATTAAAAGAAACTTTCTTGGTGGGGAGGGTGTAAAATCTTAGTTTCTTATGTCAAAAAAAAAAAAGAAAAGAAAAGCAAGGAATGAAGTTTGGATATGTGGCTATAAGAAAAAATCTCTCTGGCCTATAATCTTTCCTGGGAATGTCCTTAAAAGGTCCCACCCTGGGACAGCACACTGAGCAAGGGAGAGATGGGCTCGTCTGAGGACAGTGCCTTTGGTTTCTGGGACAGCATTGCGTGTAATCTTGGATCTCCAAATTCAGAATCCTAGAGAAACCTAGCTGTCATCTTGAAAAAGGCTATTGTGGACCCAGTTATCCTTTGGTTTAAAATAGGCCAGGAGGACCACAGCTGGGAAAAGAGGGTCTTGCCCAAAGTATAGTCAAGTCGATGGCAGGGGACCAACACTTGCTAGGCATCTACTGTATGCCAGGCATGGCGCAGTCTGTGTGCCATGTCACGCAATCTTAGAACCCCCATGGGAGATCTGTGAACCTTTCATCATCTCCATGTTTCAACTGAGGAAACTGAGGCATTGCCCTCAGTGATGAAATTCTGGGTTCCAAAGGGGCAGGTAATGGCAATGAGATATATTTTCCTTGTTTCCTTCACCCTTTCTCGGCCAAGCAATTATCTTTTGTAGGGAAAATAAGGCCCAACACTTCTCAGCAGAGAACTTCACAAATGAAGATTTAATTCTTTCTTTCTGATGCCAGTTCTTCTGGGAAGCCCAGAATTTCAAATATATTTTAGTACCTTATTCCCCAGGAAAGCTAGTTTCATCAAATTTCTTAGCCAGTGAAAACAATCCCCTGTGCCCTCAGGCTATGAGGTCTGCCAGGTATGCCCTCTCTGTCTTGGTCTCTAGCAGGTGCTTAGGCATAGTACCTGACAGTCTCAGGGTGGCCTGGGAATGAAGAAGCTCCATCTTGGAGGCTAGTCCAGCCCTACACAGGGCATGAAGAGCCCAGAATTCAATAAGGTACCCTGTTCTCCCTCAAGAGCTCACTATATACTGGGGAAACTGAACCACAGTGCAGCATATGAGTGTCATATGAGCCTAGAAGCAGACTCTGCCTAGGGCTTCCTGGAGGAGGTGACATCCACCCCAGCTTGGTCTCAAAAAGCAGAAAAAAAAATAAAAGAAGAAAAGGATATTCAGGTCAAGGGATGAGCATATGCAATGGCAAAGAGGTGTGAAACGTCCTTGCGGGGCAGGCAGTATGGTGAGAGGTCAGCCTACCTAGAGTAGAGCATGGCAGGAGGATGGCAGACGAGTCAGGGTCCGGAGAAGAACACTCTGCCAAGATGCATACTTTGCCTCGTGGGCAACAAGGAGCTTCCAAGTGATGCACTCAGCTCAGTGTTGGAGAAGGCTCCCCCTGGGGCTAAGGCACTGCCTCTTTCCTTTCATCAGACACTGTGAAAACAAACATTCCCTTAAGCCTGTACTCTTTCATATCACATCTATTTGTCTGTCGGCTCATTATTTTGTTGCTGGAACAAAATATGCAGTGGATGATGAGATTCCTCTTCTGTGAGAAACCAAGGGTCTACCACAGAGCAGGGGGACATGAAAGGAGCCCACAGGAGCTGCTCCCACTGGTGTGGGCTCTGGAGCTCTCTGGCAGTCTAGGGACACCAGACTTGATCAAGGAAGGGCTGTCGCTTTGGAGGTTCAAAAGGAAGCATCTCAAAGCAAAGAAAGGCAAAGGAACCCCACTACAAAATCACTCTTCTCCTTTCATGGGCCCCTTCCCGGGTGTGCTTGAGCAGGTCCCCAGGCTCCAGCCCCCACTGGTCTCGCTGACTTCCTCTGCTCCAGTCCACTGGTCCAGCCGGCCTTTCCCCAGCCTTCAAAGAGCCTGCAGCATAGCAAATCCTTCTTTTACATGTTCTTTCCTCAGATCTTGGTTCATCCATACAGAATAGGGTGGGGGGTTGCCTGTCTAACACAAATCCTAGAATTTATTCTGCTCAGGAAGAGGGTAAAATAGCCGGCAGATAAAAATGGCAGCGGCTTTTATCACTTCAAATGGTAGAAATTTAAAAATGTGACTTCAGAGAGAAAAAAAAATTATAAAAACTCTGGCCATGGTGAGGTAACCCAAGGGCCAATGATGGTTCCCACAGTCTGTCCCCTAATTTCCTCACAACCCAACCACCTTCCAAGAGGGTAAGGCAGTGAATAGGTTTTAGGCTGGGTTACACAGGAAGAAACTGAGGCTTATGGACATGATGACTCCCCTGAGATCCCACATGACAAGTATGTGAGATAGGGCTTGGATGAGATGTACTCAAGAATTTGGACTTGATCCTTCCTTTGGAAATCTAAGCAAACAGCAACTCCCATAAGGTATCCTCTCACCCCTCCCCACTTATAGGTGGGCTCACCTTTCACTATGCAAAGGAAAATAGTACTCATGCTCTCTGGGTCTCCACAAGAGGGGCTACCTTCCTGTCTCTGGGGTGCCAAAGAGAGTGCTCTTGCCTGGTACAGAGCCTCGAGGAATTAATGGGAAGCCAGGAACCCCCACCCCCACCTGCAAATGTTTATGGCCTAGATCGCTTCAGGATATGTCTTAGCTGTGCCCCAACATTGTGTCTTCTCACTATTTCTGGTGTGAAATCCTGGTTCCCCCAGGGGCCTCTGAGCCTCTAGATGGATGGCTAACACATGCCTTCTTTTGTGGGAACAGAAAGCATCAGCTTGCTTTTGTGCTAGCCCTCTCTGTGGAGCAATGGCCTGCCAGATGTCAGCCTTCACATGGAACCAGAAAACCCTGCACTAGAGACTCCAACATGTGAGCTCACTGAATCCTTTCAACATTCTTAAGAAGTGTTTGTGATTGTAATCATTTTACAGACGAGGAAACTGAGGTTTAGAGCAGAGAAATCATTTGCCCACAGTTCTATACCAGTAAGAGGAAGCCAGGATTTAAATTGGTTCTTTTGACTTCAGAGACAATATTTTTACACCACTGTATCTCACATCTTCCCATGGGACTACCCATAACAGCAAAGACTAGAGTGAAACAGATACCCAATGGATCTTGTAAAGGCCAAAGCAGGCAATGGTGAGCTTAAAATTCCCTTCATAGTTTTAACAGTTCATATAATATTTGCATTCTACTCTAATTTAGCTTGATTTGTTTTAATATGGCTGTATGAATATTTTTAAACCACATTAACCCTATCCCTTATGTTGCTATGATGCCCTCAATTACTATAATGGACCCTAGGACATAATGAGTCTGAGAGGTACAGCCAATCTGCTTCCTCCTGAGGCCAACTGCAGACTCAAGTCCAGCTCACCTTTCCTTAGGCAGATCCTTTAGTGTGGGGTACACTGATCTCACTGTTCGTGGGTTGATCTTGACTCAAGTCCCCTCAACTCAAGTTGGATGCTGGAAGGAATCTGTTGACATATACTAGAATGATAAGGACATACCCATCAGGCATGGCAAAGGCTAAGCCCATAGTATCTAAATGGGAAGGGAGAAAATGGACACAGCCTTACCCAGCAGATTCCTGAATGCAGGGGTCATTAGAAGGTAGTGCCCTTCATCCAGGTAGAGTCACATGGTTGCTAATATGGGCAAATGTGAGGATACACTTCACAGGAGGGGCTGTGGTCTGGAAGGGTCCTCTCTTTACTTCAACTGTACCTACTTACTGGGTTCCTACAACATGCAGGGCCCTGGGAAAGGGGGTGCTACCAGGAAGCATAGATTACTGTGGTGCACTTCATCCATTGGTGAGTCATCAGGTTGGAGTGGAGAGCTCAGTCATCTGTTCTAATCCCAGCCTAGCCATTTCTTGGCTATAGAATGTTGGGGCAACCAGTTAATTGGAAAAGGTGCAAAAAGAGGAGCTTTGGCCAAGTAGAAGAGGTAGATTTGGAAAGCTTCAGGAAGGAAAACAAGAAACAAGGCCAAGGAGTTGAGACCCGAAAGAAATACTCAGAACCAAGGATGCACAGGGACAGTGGGGCAAAGTGGTCACTTCCATGACACAGCAGGATAGGGGATGAGGAAGGAATGGCCATAACCACTTGGAACAAGGATGTTGCTTTACAATAAGTCTCAATGTCTTGGAGCAAAGATCGAATCTTCTCTCTGACCAATCATGTTCATTCGTCATCTGTTCCTCGTTGCTAAGCTAGGACCCTCACCAGGATCCACATTTCTTCAGCTCTGGTGTGAATCCCTGTTGTGTGCATTGAGGTGTCAGTCTAGTGAGGCTGCTGCAGAAGTGAGGCCCAGAGAAGGGCAGCCAGGCACTCATTACATCATCTCTGCAGGAGTAACTGTCCAACCCAGATCCAGAAACATTGAAGGAGACTGATAATTCTCCTGTACCTCACTGCCTTAGAACATAATGAATGGAACCACCCTCCCTTAGCCTTCATCTGGTCACTCCTAGGCTGGACAGACAGGTCATTGGCACCAAGCTGAGTCATGGGTAATGCATGGAAAACATCGATCGGCCCAAGGCTAAGATGAGCAGGATGCTAATCCTAAACCATAAGGCCAACAGGTTGTGTAGGACCAAGATCTCTGGGAACAAATGGCCAACCCAAGCTGCAGGGGACATCAGGAGAAGAGACATGAGTCACATGGATGTCCATTTTCATCCCAAAGTCCTGACTTGCCTTCCCCAGCATCTAATAGTCTGAGTTCCTTCTCAGCTAATGATACCAGCTCCAAATTACACCAAGTGAAACAGGGAAGTGGGCAGAGTGAATCAAACTAGGGGATGTCAGCTGAGATCCAGCCTTCTACCTAATTCCCATGCAAGGGAATTCCCATGCAAGAGAAAACCCATGCTGGAGGTTTTCCACGTGTACGTGTCTAGAAATGATAGGATTCAGGGCCTTTTCACTTCACAGCAGACATCTGCCTTTGAGGTTATACATTGTGTGAATGGCTGGGAGAGAAGTCAGTGACAGAAAATGAAAGGGGCTCCAGTGTCCTCTGATACATATTTCAGGGTCATGGGCATGATACTCAGAAGCACAGCAGAGGTGTCTAAGCCATATGTGTGCTCGTGAGCAAACTCTCTTCTGGTTTATTGGTAACGAGAGATAGACTTTTTTGCATGACACTGGCTGGCTACACAACTGTCTTGCAGAGAGACCATCTCTTGCATCCCTCCTGCCTTCCTCCAGAAGAGGCAGGAAAAGGTCAACAAAGGGGCCACATTCACCCCCTGAAATCCACCCATGAATGTGAGGTCCCCAAGAGGAGAAGTCAGCACCCATAATAGTAGACCCCAGGCCTGGAATCCTAGTTATCCAAGAGTTTAGGGGAAATCCACTAAGGCTAATACAAGGGATGTGGGAGGACTCAGAGGGATGGTAGAGGGTCTGTAGGGAAGATTCACTGGGGCTGGGTTACCATGGAAGGTCCTTCTGGATCTGTGAGTTGCCTACAGTGGTGAGATTTGAAGCCTGATCCGTGGTCAGAATGTTCAGAGAATGAGAGTCCAGGGGCCTCAGACAGAAAAGTATTGGTATGAAAGCCTGGAACGTAGGGAAATTAGTCTAATTCATGGTCCCTTGGTTGAGTGGGATTCTTAGATTTAGGAGAAGAGGGGAATGTGAAGTAACCTGCCAAATTTGCAAAACTGAGTCCCTTTAAGTGTACTTCAGTGCCTTTGGGCTTATGAATGCAAATCAGTGGGTCTCCAACGTGATAGTCCAACAAACTCTGTGCCCACCAGGTTCCTATCTCTTCCATGGAAGACTGACACAAGGTGATCCTTCGGTCAAATCCCCAGGACAGTCCGGAGGCTTAGAGGGCAAAGTAGTGTCACCCCAGGTCAAATCGTCTTCTGAAAGGTCAGACACAACACTAGTACCCATATCCTTGACAGGTCTGCAGGTCATTAGACAAATTCGAGCACAGTTTGCTAATCCCAGGTCACTCCTATGAGTGGAACTAGGACCGATGGGTGAAATTTAATAGCTGTAAGGAAGAACTTGATGTCTGCCAGAGAAGATGAACTGCCCTTCTCAGCAGGGGTCCAGCAAAAGCCAGAAGTCTCTTTAAAAGGAAGTAGGAACATTGAGATGACCTTTAAGTTTCTTCCACCCTAGGTAGGTTAAGATCTTATGGAGCTGAGATCATGTTTGAACTCCTTCATTCCTGCAGAGCATAAAGCCAAGCAAGTCGTGCTTGGTTTATGTAGGTTAAATCTCCCTACTTTCCTGTCCAAGTCTCCCCACTACACAGGCCAAGATTCTGCTCTGGCTACATATTCAGGGCTCATCCAGACTGGTTATCACCAAACAGCCCAGAGAGAGCACCTGCTTTTCCATAGGGCCAGTGCCCACCAATATCTCTGATTAGACCAGCCATTATTCAGACCCACAGGCCAAAAAAAATGTCAGTGATAGCTGGAACCAGTTAAAGGTCCAAGCAGGACCCAGAGCAGGGCTTGCTTGCCATATACTTTATCTCCAGAGGTCTAATTCTACCCTGACTTCCTACTCAAGGCCTGTTGAAGCAGACTGCAAAGCAAAAGCACAGTGACAGTTGACACATGATTATAATTATCCCCACTGTTATCTATTTCATTGCCAGGTGGATCCTGGGCTAGTCCAGGTTAATCCAGGTAACCCGTATTGGCAATTAGACTCAAAAGCACTTTTCTACCTTCTCTTTTCACCCTACATTCTACTACCCAATGAAAGGCAAAGGGTTGGGGCTTCTACCATTGCCTTGATTACTGGACGCCATCATTGCCCTCTAGGGCCATCATGGGGTTCTCACTCAACTCCACAGAGACTGATATTTTCATGTCCACCGGGCATATGACATTGCATGAGACCAAAGTCTCCACTCTGTTTGCAGCCTCTGCCGTGAACCCCAATGGCCTACACGTGTACAGTTTGGGTGTTCGATAGATAAAGCACGTATGAGAAGAGAAAACAAAATAAATTAAATTTTAAAAAGAGCCAGCACTGTGCTGTCAATGTTCTTTTTTTTTTTCCTTTTCCTTTCCAATTCTAGCTTAAAAAAGCAGAAGGTAAATAATGTCAGGTCAATGAATATCAGATATATTTTTTGACTGTACATTACAGTGAAGTGTAATCTTTTTACACCTGCAAGTCCATCTTATTTATTCTTGTAAATGTTCCCTGACAATGTTTGTAATATGGCTGTGTTGAAAATCTATACAATAAAGCTGTGACCCTGAGATTCATGTTTTCCTAAGATACTCGCCCTGGTGTCTTTCTGAGGGTGGGTGGGGGTGAGATGGAGACAAGCTAAAGGAGGAGGAGGAGAAAATGCCATTATAGACTGGGTTTCTTTGCATTTGTGTTCATTCAAGTCTCACATCTATGACACAGGAAATGTGTGTATCATCGCTTCTTTGAAGATGAGAAAGTTAAGGTTCATAAATATTAAGAGATTTTCTGTGATTGTATATTACACTAGTAAAAGGATTTTCCTCACGTGTGGTCGGTAGAGCACTAGCATTAAAACCCCTCAGGAAGTCTGTTAAACACACAAAGTTTTAAGCCCCTACAGAATCACAATTTCAGGATTTGCATATTCCACATATTAACAAGCTGCCTGGATGTATCAGTTAGCTATTGCTGCATAATGGACCACCTCAAAACTCGGTGACTTGAAACAACAGTCTTTTATGGAGGTCAGCTGAGGCTTGACTGGTCTAGACTGAGCTCAGCTAATCTCAGCTGCCCTGTTCATGTCTTGTCTAAGGGCTCTACCCTAGGCCAGGCTTGCTTAGGGCATCTTGGCTAGTGCAGAGGATGTATGTCTCATACTCCCCTGGGCCAGCAAGCTAGTCTAGGCAAATGCTTCTCATGGTGATGGCAGGAGCATGAGAGAGAAAGTCCAATCCCATAAGTTGTTTTGAGTCATGTCTGCAACATCCCATTGGACAAAGTTTGTTGTATGACATACCCAGAATGAAAGGGCAGGGAAATATACTCCATTTCTTGACAAAGACCCTGCTTCTCAATGTTCCAGTAAATGCTGAGATTAAGTACCAGACCCATGGGGCCAGATGCAGCCTTTAACCCTCTCATCTCAGAAGGCAGATCCCAGTTCATCTACATCAGTTCCCCTGAGAAACTTCTAAACATCTGGAGTCTGATTCAATAGGTCCAGGATGAGTGTCAGGAATCTGCATGCTTATCAAGGGCCCCAAGTGATGGTAATACATGGTGAAGTTAGGCGAACACTCTTCAAAATGCCATTGCTATTAAAAAGAGACAGATAGGGCCCAAGGGGTCAAGGAGACAAACCAGCTCCCAAACTAGGATATGAGGCTGCCAGTCTCTGAGTTGGAAACACATGCTCTCTGCTTTCTGGATGAACCGAAAAAACAGCTGGACCAACTCCTTAGAGTTTACTGGTTCCTGAATTTTTTGTACATATCCAGATATAAGTATGAACTAGAAGTATGAGCCACAGGGCCAGACTCCGGGCTTTACTTTGCTCTCATTCAGTCTTAGGTTCTTCAACCTATGGGTCCTGTATGGAGTCTCCACCAGGCCCCTCGTGAGCCACAGAGCCTGGAGGACATTTGCTTTCCAGCTTGGGTCCTGAGTAGGGAACCTGGTAGCCAGCCAGCTAGTAATCCTTGTCCTTTTATCCTCAGTCTTGTCAACCTCACTTATTCTGCCTGTTATATTTATTCTTTTGCCATAAATGTAATAGTTAGCATTGGGAAAATAAAAGTAGAAAGAAAGAGGCCATCTCACATAACTCCTCATACCAAATATTCTTTGGGGCTTATCATCTTACCCCAAAATGGAAATGCCTTTTGAAGAGTTATTATAAAAATATCATATTCTCACTTGAAAAACTCAATTCAAATGGTTTGAGGCATAAGGCAAAAGTCACCACTTCTCAAAGGTCCCTGTTGATATTTTTATGCCATTCCAGACCTATCTATAAAAATATAAACATATATATATATATATATTTTATACATAGATGGAATATATATATATATGTGTGTGTGTGTGTGTGTGTGTGTGTGTGTGTGTGTGTGTGTGTGTGTTCTGAGACAGGCTTCTTTCCACTTAACACCATGCCATGGCCATATTTCCATGGAAATATCCTTAAATATTCCTTATCTTTCTTGACTCCTTCCCAGCACTCCTGAACCTGAGGCTGTCCTGGTTTGGGTACGTTAAGACTCAGGTGCCTTCATAGTGACGCCTTTAGGCCAGCATTCACAGTGAAGGACACTAAGCCCTGTATGCCCCAACCCTGGAGGCTGACCACAGTGGCACAGTTCTCTCTACCTATCATACCTGAGCCAATGTAGGTTTGTAGGATCTGGGGATCATGCAGCCTAAGCTCCACAGAGCCCTCCTCTCTGACGTCCTGTGAGCTAGAGGCTTTTATCCCAGACAATCACCAGACATTTGAGTTTTTTGTTGAATCTGGAGCCTGGCTTTAAGTCATCTGAGCCAGGAAGAAGATTAATATCTCCTTTTGAACAATGACCGTAATGGCTCTCTGTGCATAGATAGAAGGTGAAGCCATCCCTGTATGGGGTAAAAAGGACAGGACCAAGAAGCCACCCTCGTGGTCCTGACTGATTCCATCCCATGTTACTTTATAGTACCTATAAATGCATAGTGAAAGCTGGAAACTTGACCACAGAGACATGGAGTGAATCTGGGAGGGATTTCCTCTGATTAAGAGACACAAAGAGTTAAAATGAGAATTATAATCAGTGGCCAATGCTGAATCATGTTTTGCTACCTAGAAAATGTAAAGGGACCTCCTAGAAAGTGAAGTGTTTCATCCCTCCAGATGGTCTGCACTCACTCAGAAAATTGGTCAATCGTCCATTTCTATCTCCTGGGAGATGAAATGACATTAAGAAAAACCTCTGTGGGAGGGAGAATAGCAGGAAGAAACTTGTAGAAATGCATGCTGAGGATTTTAGCTTTCATGCCCTCCATCTGTCTGGAGCACCCCAGAGAGAGGCAACAGGAGGAGAAAGCACATTGTCAGTTGAAGATGTACAAGACAGCATAAAGCAGATGCTTACTGTCTCACTTTGACTATTCTCAGCCTCATCTCTTATCTCCTCCATAGCTGTGCTGACCATTTCCAAGCTTCTGCAGGCTTCACACTGGGACAACTCATGGGACCTCCCCTCGGGCAGGCTCTGTGCCCCTCCTTTCCTGACCCACAGTTTCCAATGCTGTGCTTTGAGATGCCCACAGGAACCCACTCAGCACTCACATGTGTGCCACCTAGAAATGTGCGGGAGTCAACCCTCCGGCAATTTTGACCAACAGGAGACAGGAGCCTGTAGACAAATGCTTCCTCTTTTCTTTCCTCTGAAAGCAGTTCTGAACTATATATAACTCTTCCAGTGGTCCCAGAAAAGATAAACATGCCCTCGGAGAAGGAGGCAACTCCATAGCACGCCTTGTATTGCCTCTCCCCTCCTCCTCCCCTGATTTATACCTGCTACGCTCCTTATTTCCCGGAATCACTTTTCTAGGGAAAACATTGTGTCAGGCTTGGCAGTTAGGGTAACACTAGCTGGGAAACTTGGTTGAAGCTATGCACAACACCCCATCCTCCAGTTGTCAATCTGAGGTGGGACACTGCCAAGATACTTAGCAGGCTGCCAGCTCTCCAGTGAAGGATTTGATCCAGGGGCAAAAATGGACTTGGTATAAAGTGATTCATGTGGGAAAGGCTACGTTCATGTCCTAGGCTCATCCTAAGCGTTATGATGTTAATTTGCTGCTCAGATTTGGGAACAGGAGTCCTATCATTTCATATTTTTGCTGAAAATAGCAAGCCTGCCCACTCAACAATAAAAGGGACTATAAGTGGCCCCACAGGGGCCCTATTGTGAGCACTAGCACAATAGGGTGGTTGGCTAGTGGAATGAGGGAGTATCTGAATAGGAGATTCGGGCCCACAAAGTCAGGAGCCTGCAGCAATACTTACACTTGGCCTGCCCTTGGCAGGACATGACTCCTGAAGAAGAGTGTAAGCAGCTAGTTCCTAAGGGGGTAAATGTGCCAGGAAAAGATAGGGGGAGCAATGTTCCCCCAGAAACGAATTGCAGATACAAACCTCTTCAAGGCTGATGAAGCTCCATGTGCTGTGAGCCCCGGCTCTGGCTAAGCCCCCTGCCCCTACAGGGTGCCAGATTTCTGAACTGGCAGAGAAAAATAACAGCAACTCTCAGCTTCCTTCCCCTTCCCTGTTCCTCCCTCCACCACGCTCCCTGGCAGCTCCCAACTCTGAGCAAACTCAGAACTCTCCTTGTGAGGATGAACAAACAGGAAAACATCACCAGACACATGAAAAGATACAGGAGTTCAAAGCAGAGGTTCACTTTGAGGAATCAGAGAAAGTGCCCGCCTATGAAATCAAGTCTCTGCCAGGAAGGAAAAAAAAAAGACATTTTACAACAAATGCAAAGGCAGAGAAACGTTAGATTTGATAACTGAATCTAAGAATTTTTTTTTGTTGTATCCAACAAAACAAATTGCTGACAACTCTAATCAAGATAAAATACAAATACTCAAAATTAGAAATCGAAAAGGCACGTAATAGTGAGTAACGAAATTACACAGCATTCTAAAAGAATATTACGAATAACTTTGGTTAGTAGATTTTAATATCTTGATCAAGTGGATGATTTTGAAAATGTATAAATATAACCAAAACTGGCTCAAAGAATGAAAAACCCAAGTATAGCGATTATCAGAGAAAAAAATTTAAACTGTAGTTTTTCCCTAAAGATATAGGAACAGATAGTTTTATGAGTGAACTTGATCAAATTTTCAAACAAAAAAATATTCCTATGTTGTATGTACTATTCCAGAACAATACAAATAAGGGGAAGCTTCCCTATTCATATTATGAATAATATGAAGCTAAAATAGCATAAATACCAAATCTAAAAGAGTAAACATACACACACACACACACCTATAAAGCCTCAAGACCAGTCACATTTGTAGATGTAAAGATTTTTACTAAATATTATTTACTATACTTAGCTGCTTTAAAAAAAAATAATATACCATGTCCAAGAAGCGTATATACCAGATATTCAAGAGTAGTTCAATATTAGTAACTCTATAGGTAAAAGGACAAAGACATACAATCATTTTCATAAAAACTGAAAAAGCACTTGACAAAATTTAATATCAATTTCTGATTAAATACAACAGTCTCAGTAAGCTAGTAATTATAAAATACTTTATTAGCACAAGTAGTTAAAAAATATTAGTAGTAGACATTACCAGAATTCACCCAGCATTTATTTCTCCATTCCATCCAGGCATAAAGGGGCCATATGACAATTTCTGGCCAATAAGCTTGAGCAGAAATGACATGTATCAATTCTACAGTGAAGTATTTAACTGTTAGTGAGAGACTCTACAGCATTTTCTTTCCTCACCTCATCAATCAAGGAGGTCTTATGTTCCAGATGGTACAGCCACAGGATGGCAGAGCCCCCGTCAGCCTGGGTCATTGAACCACCACACAGAGGACCTTTGTTCCTGAGAGTTACCTGGACCTAGAGAACTTGGTGGTACTCAGCCACTAAGCATTTGGCATTCTATATTACTATAGAATGCCTAATACAAATAGCCAGTGTATTAAATAATATTGAAAAATTAGTGTATTTCCATTAAAATCATTGCAATTAGACAAGAAAAAAAGATATTACTGTTAGGGTTACCGTTGCTGTGTAACAAATGAACCCCAAACAACCATTTTAATTTTGTTCCTAATTTTGTGGGTTGGGAACTCGGGGAGGGGTCATCTGGCCAGTCCTTGTTTAGGGTCTCTCCTGTGGTTACAGTCACATCTAAGCGAGGGCTGCAGTCATTTTTCAGCCCTGACTGGGCTGGATGTCCTGGACGGTTCATGCACATGACTACTATTGCTGGCTGCTGGCTGAGAGGTCAGTTGGGCTATCAACTAAGGGTCTACATGTAACCTCTCCAGCATGACAGTCTCAGGGTAATCAGACTCATGGCCTGGCCTCTGCCTTCTCCTGGAGTAAGCGACCAAGAGATTCTGGCAGAAACTGAGTGACATTTTCTCACTTGGCCTTCTAAGTCACGAAGCATCACTTCTATTAGATTGTATCAGTTGTAAGGGATTCTCTGAGGTCAGCCCTGATTCAGGGTGAGAGGATGTAGACTGGTCCTCTCTAAAAAGAGTGTCAAAGAATTCGTAGACATGTTTTTAAATTTTCACTATTACTTTGTAAATGAAGATCCAAAATTATCACAATCAATGATATATGCCTAGTAACCCCCAAATTATTAAGAGTAATAAAGATATTCAGTAAAGGTACAGCCTATAAAATAAGAATGAAAATAAATGGTTTCCCTATTCATATTTATAGAATGAACTGATGAATTAATTCATTTGTCAATATACTACCAATTATATGTTAAAAAACACAATGATAAAGAAAGATTGTATTCACAATAGCAGCACAAAATAGTAAAAACCTAGGACTAAACTTCAGAAATGTGCAAAACTTATATAAAGAAAACCACAGAATTCTATCTCAGGACCTAAAAAAGATAAGAATAAATGAAGAGATGCAACAGATGGAAAGAATAACTATAGCTAAAATGTCAATTCTAGCAAAATTTAAAGAATAAATTTAATTCAGCTTCAATAAAAATCCACGAGTCTTTTAGTAGGTAACTTGAAAAAAATCATATGAAAATTAACCTGAAAAAAAATTAACACACAGGAATAACCAAACACCTTTCAAATGCTACAATAATTAAAATTATGTAGTACCAATGCAGTAATACAATTTGATCAATTCCTAGGGATTTCTCGTCTTGGTAGATATTGAGAAGTTTCACATCTGTCAAGATGCAACTTGAATAAAACTGGTTTGATGTTATCAAGTATCCATTGATCAAAGGGAAGAGAAAATAAGAGGGAAAACTTTCTTACAAATCACCAAAGCAGAGGTTTTTTTTTTCATTTGGATTTAGTTCAATTCAACTCATTTCATTCTATCAAGTACATCTATTTATGTTAGTGTCTAAGACCTGAAGTAGTCACATTATTCTTTTGTTTAAATGTTAATTATGTAAACATATTCTATTAGTAAAATAATTAGAGAATTACCAATAAAGTTAAGCCCTCTTCAGCCACCATCCCCAAATCCACAGCCCCTCCCCCATAGAACCTTGAAAATCCTTTGTCTATCTTATTTCTCTGGGTCCTTTCACTTCTCTAGGCAACCAGGAGGGGAGATGGGCTCCAAGGCATTACTCCAAAGATTAAAACTGGGGAAAAGAAATAGCTTTACCTGGTTGAGAACATCTCAAGGCCCATTTGCAGATGAAAGTAAGCAGAGAAGGACTAACTTTAATATGCTGACCCCTGGACTTGAATGATGGGTAAAGCCTCCCCCAGGATTTATGCCATATTTCACCATTCAGCTCCAGCAGGTTCTGTGCAAAACTAAGAAGCTGGGTGAAGAATTTTCCTCGGAGGTGAATACATCTGTCTCTTTGAGAGTAGCCTATAAGAGCAATCAGCCATCACTAATGGCTCCAAGTAGGGCCCCGAGGGACACCCAGACAGTTCTGGCATCCAGTTCCCCAGAGATGACGAATTCTGCCCCGAGTCGTGGAACAAGTGCCAGCTAAAACATTGTCAGAGAGGCACCATATGTCCAAACAGACTGTGGACGCCTTCAGAGAGGAAATGTGCTAAGGCAACTCACGTCCTGCCTGTCAGAACCAGAAAGACAAAGTGTCCCGGTCACAAAAGCCAAAGAGAGAGACACATGGTATATACAGAAAGGAACAT
This sequence comes from Macroglossus sobrinus, assembly GCA_004027375.1. Lineage (NCBI taxonomy): Eukaryota > Metazoa > Chordata > Mammalia > Chiroptera > Pteropodidae > Macroglossus > Macroglossus sobrinus. Next base: position 22,322 of record PVKZ01002644.1, on the reverse strand, counting down.
GTCGGCCAGTTTTCCTTCTGCACCGCTGGAAAAATATGGGAACTAGAATCATGACCGGGACAACATGAATATTCTAAATTCTAGGTCTTTTGGAAAAGCATCAGGATTTGTGCCTTTTTAATCCCAACAGGATAAGCCCGGGGAAACGCCTTGCTTCTGAGGAGCATCCTCCAGTTTGCTCACAGGATCAAAGAAGCAGGCCTGGTTACTTTAACAGTCGTAACTCCACGAGAAGCAGTGCACCTCGACTCTCACAAGCCCAGCCATCTGGTATAAAGTCACATGTCGCTTCAAGAAAAGGGAGAGGAGAGAGGCCTCTATCTGGAGTTGGGCAAGAGATCAATTCGGTTGTAGGTCAGGGGTTGAGACATTTGTGGGAAAGAAATACCGTTCCTAGAGGTCATAGGCATGGGGAGGATTAAACGTGTGTGGTGTTGAGTGTACTGTCTATGGTTTCAAGTCTGCGAGCTGATGAAATCCCTCTGCAGAGAGGTCCCCCGCTCCAACGAGCTGCCCAGAAAGGCATCTATCAGCCTTTAAGGAAATGGATCTAGAGCAGAGACACCCAGCTCTGACCCTTCCTAATGCCTCCAGAGCTGTCCCAGGATCCAGACCCTCCTCTGCAGGGAAAAATCTTCCCTTCTTTTTAGAGTGTAGAATTCTCAGCCAGCCCACATGACTATAAGTTCTGACAAAGGCAGTTGACCCACCCCTCCCCCCACCACCCCTGGCTGACTCTATTCAAAAACATCTGGGAGTATACTTTGCAGGGCTTCTGCTTAACACTTCCCACAAGGAGTTAGGGGCCTGCACCCCACACCCAGGAGTGGCTGGTACCTGCAGGAAAAGTCAGCCCCATCAGGCTCTTCTCTAGCACTGGCCTGGGGTACCTCCTCTGTTAGCCATCTACCCTGCATTGTAGCTTGCTACTAGCAAGTGGCTTGTTTGTCTTTAAAAGGTAAAGCTACAAATGTGTCCAAGACTGTGAATTTAAAAACATGCAGTGCCCTACATGAGGCCTGGAGGAAATGTCAGTAGTGACACCTTTCCAACAACTCAAGTGTGTGACCACAGCAGGAAAACCAAAGCCCTGGGGTGGCTGGACCACAGATCCCATAAGAATCCCAGGGTGAGATTTTTCAAAGAACCAGAAGACTCATCCGGAAGGTGGCTGCAGACGTAGCTGGAGGGGCGAGAACACTGTCTCTAGACTTCCCAGATGCTGACAGGGTTTCTCACTCCTACTGTCTCTGCCAAACTACTTCTTTTTGGTTGTCATTACAGATAAAGCAAAATTAATGGAAATCATAAAAGAGGAAGTAGTGATAAAGTTTTAAATGGAGAGTAAAGTAAGAAATAATCAACCAGAATAAAATACAAGATTCTAGTAAGAGGATTAAACTATCGACACATTAAAAATGAGGCTTCTTTTAAAATAACATTCATATTTAACCAAACTTATGTACACCGGCAGAGACATTGGTGTTTACCAAACAGTTTCTGCGTTTGTCAATGATATGGGGCCCATGTGACTAACTCTGGCCAATAAACTCTGAGGGGAGACAACACCTGTCACTTCTAGTATGAGCTATTCGAGACTCTGGAAACCACATTTAAGAAGCTTCATAATGTAGACGGAATCTAGACCACTGAGTCCAGTACGGATGGCCCTGGAGATTGACCAGACCCCCATCAGACTCAGCATGAGTGAAAACCAAGCCTTTGCTGGGTTAAGCCAATGAGATTTGGGGGTTTGTTTGTTACGACAGCATGTCTTAATAATACAAGTGCTTAAAATTAACTTATTCAACCTTCCTTATAATCGTATAGTACAGGCAGAGAGACTCACATAAACTCACACATTGAGGGAGAAGAGGCAAAGAAAAGTGTACTAACTTTATTCAGTTTTCATATTTGGTGAGACCTAGGATTCAAATCTAGGGTAGACTACGTTCTTAACCGCTACGCCATCCTGGCTCGCACAGACAGAGGCATCTCAAAGTAAAATGCAAGGAACTTCACAACCATGCATATTTTTCTATAGAAGACTCGGGGATACTGACACAGGACAGAGTAGGGGAGTGTGGAGACAGGACGGCTGAAGAAAGGTAAGCCCTTCTTCCCATCTCCGTGGGATGAACCTGCTAGTCTCCAAGTGATAAAGGAGAAGGAGCCTGGACCCATACAGGTCAGTTCTGAACTCCAGCCTTTCCAGTTGGGCCTTCTCTTTTTGAATTTGCAGCCCCATCTAGTAGAAAGACCCTCACGCTCAGCAGTCAGGGAACCTGAATTCTAGTTCCACGTCTACCAGTAAAATATTGTATGCTTTGCATAATTGCTGAAGGTCTCTTTGGGCCTCAGTTGCTGCAGCTGAAATCTGGGAATCATTATTTCAATCACATCAGGCTGTGGCAAGTTCAAACCAAACAATATATGTGATTATGCTTTGGGAAGCTGTAAAAAGCTTTGCAAATGTAAATTATTACTTTCATTAGACTGTCGGAATTAAGAGACAGAAAGGGCCCTCCAAGATCATATCCCCCATTTCAGGTATGGAAAAACAGAGGTCTCAGCAAATTGCCCCAAAATAAAAAGAATTATTGGAATAATGGGTGTTATCTAATACAGAAATAATGATAATAACAAAGCGTAAGTGAAAGAACCAACATCTTGGACCCCAGACCTTTAGCTACCCTGGTGTCACTTTTCTCATGGTTATAATGTGAAAGTTTCCAGTTCCTTCTTTGTGTGGCCCAGGTTGCTGCTCTGAGCCCAAGGCAACAGAAAGAAGAGGCAGTCCAGAGTCGTGGCTGAGACTCTGAACCAGACATCCCTAAGACCTGAACCTGTTGCTGTCACTGGGTCTCCTTTTTCTCATTGCCTCCTCAGTGCTGCTGGAACTACCATGTCCAGTCACATGAAATTGCCATTTCTGTAGGTCAACAAATGTCCAGATATCACAAGTTCAACCTAACAATACATAGTGCTGAAGGTTAGGTATCCCTGGCGCTTCTCTCCATCCTTGGACCTGATCATGATACTTGGACCACCTTCATACATCTCACGCCCCTTTTCCCTTAGGGTAACCATTTCCCATGAAGCTCCTTGGTCTTTATGCAAGTAGATTTACTGAATCTCTGAAGAAGTGTGTGAAGTCACATGAGGTTCCAGGACTAAGGAAGACGAAGCAGGAGCTTCTAGAAATGGGTCTGAGGCCTCATCAGACATTGAGAATGGGCCTGCTGAGCCTCAGATTCCCAAACCCCACTGATAGAGGGAAGCCTGAGTTCCACCGGGGCCCAGTTGGGAGGCCATTGTTTGGAGAAAGATTTTCTTTAGGTGGCTCTTAGAGGCTTCGTTCGCTGATCCAGGGAACTGAGGCTTTTCGTTTTAATTAAGAAATTCTTGTCGCTGCTGCTGCTGATGCTGGAAACGAGCCTCTGTTCCCATTCCCTTTACAGACTCTGTCAGCTGAGATGGTGAGGAAGGGAGGTGGGGAGATGACTTGGGAGCTATTATCTGATGCAATTTTTGGGCTGGTGGGGAGTGGGGTAGCTTAAACAATGTGAGAGTGGCTGAGATTTCAAGGAAGCAGATCATACACTTAAGGAAATGGCTCAGTGGCTCTGGGACACAGTAACTCGGGTGAGAGCCTCTTTGTGTAACCACACACTTTTGTGCTCTGGAGAAGATGGAGCATTATGAGGCCTGCTCAGGCTCCAGGGGACCAGAGGATCAGTATGTCACAACTCGAAGTAGGAGAACCTTACTAAGGAGGAAACATAAACACACAAACACGTTTAACAAAATAACCTGTAGATGGAGAGAAACGGAAGATGGCATTTGTCAAGGGAAAAGGGGCGTGAACTCTCTGAGCTAGAAAGAGCCTCGTTGGTCATCCAGTTAGTGCCTGATGCACTAGAGAGAGACAGCCTTCCTGAGGTACCACAGATCTGTTCTCGGTTTTCAGAAAGATGGAGATGTGAGCAGTACGTTTTCTAGACACAGCCCTTGAATCTCTTCTTTTATGAGTTTCCCTAGTTGTTCAAATTTTCCCAAACTGAGGGAAATCTTGATCCAGGTGAGGACTATAAAAAAAAATAGGAGTAATTAGGAAAAATGTCTTTAAACAGTTAGCTGGGTCCGTAGAAGGAAGGATTATTTATAGATGTCATAGAGTTCAATGAATCAGGTCTGACTCAGAAAAAAGAAGGTTGGACAGCTGTAGACCAGCTGTAGAGTCCGCAGTGTGGCCCACAAATCCCACAGGATGTGACCTCCTCTCTCCACAGTCCTTCCCAAACCCTGGGATGCAGCCACACTGAGTTATCTGTACCTCCCACATGCACCGTCCTGGCACCAGACCTCACTTCCACCAAACTCTCTGCTAGAATATTCTCTGATTCCAGTTCCTTCCAGTCCTCTCCTTCTCTCTTCAGGCGCCCAGTCATCTAGATAAGTAGGACAGTATTTCAAAGCTCAGCCCACTTACTCTTCCAGTATTTACTGAATACCCTTATATGGTAAGCAAAATTGTCAGGAGCGGTCCCACCTTCCTGGTGTAAGAGACGCAGATAAACAATGATGTGATTACACAAATGCTTGTAAAACTATCTTAGGGATAAGCATTTGGAAAGCGACATCCATGGGGCTCTGACAGTATACGAGGAGGACTAGGTCTGACCTGGGGGACAGGTCAGGAAAGCTCCCCAGATGAAGGGGCAATGGAGGTGAGATCTCACTAACTGGAGGGAGATGAGAAAGGATGAGGAGTTCGTTTGGAATGTCCAGAGAAAACTTTTTCAGGAAGTCTTCTGCTCTTCCCTGTGTTACACATCATGTAGGGTGGCCGTATGTCTTGGTTTACCCAGGACAGTTGATTGTATGTTGATTGTCCAGGGTTAAGCACTTGTCCCAAAGATGTCCCAATCTGGATGACAAATTGTATGCTCACCCTATGAGCATACAATACTTTACAATACTTCTTATCATACTTTGTCACTGATTCCAGGTCACTGACTCCCTAGCATACAAAAGCACACATACACATACACGCACACGCACATGCACATACACACACACACATACACACACACACAGAGTCCACACACACTCATATCACACAGGACTGCTCATCATTCTTGTGGCCCAGAATCCAGTTCTTATTCATCCTTTCATGCCCTACATGTGACACATAGCACAGCACTGGCACACTGGCATATGCATATGGCAGACATTTGGTGAATATTTTTTGAATAAGTGAATATATGATGCAGGGATAAAGCTTCTAAAGACCTCCATACCTCTCACCTCCATCTCACCTCAGCATGTCCATTTCTCATGCCTCCGTGATGCTCCAAACCATTTTCAGTGCACATTTTGAATTTGTCCAAGTTTCCAAGGAATCTGAAATATGTTTTCACTGCAGCCTGACTTGGCCCCAGAAGTTGACAAAAGCATCATCTCATTAGAGGCTATTTGAATAGAAATTATATGCTTGTTCTCTGCGTATGGACTTGAGAGCACTTCATAAGACAATTACTATGAAATATCTGAAGAGAAATACCCTCATTGGCTTCTAAAAATCCATCTCAGGTTAAATCAACCTAAATTCCTCTCAATACAATTAGAACGTCAATAAGAACGAGAGAAGCAACAAGCTTCCAAGAACATCAAGACCTCAAAGGGATGATAAACAGCACTGTTGTAGGATAGGGATGGGAAATAGGGAGTGCAGAACATTCCAGAAGGCAGCATAAAGTATGTGGAGCTCAAACCCACCCCTACTTTAACCAAGAATAATCAGCTACCCTTCTATACAGGCGAGTACACATGGGTAAAAGTGGATCACCAGCCTTTTCAAGATGGACTCTCCCACTTCTCTGCCCTTTCTGGTTCTACTGAGGACCAAGAAGAGGCTTATGTCCGGTCCAGTCTGAGCTTCCAGGCCTTCAAAACAAAGTTCCTCAGGCTCCAAACACTCTTTTCTTCGTTCTGCACCTTTCTCTCCTATTCCTCTATGATACCTACCCAATTCCCCCAGCCCCCAGGAGCCATCTTTTTCTCTAAGCCCTGGTACTATCTCTAGGAATCACATAAGGAACACACATGTGGCCAGGAAAACACAAGAAAGAGTGACAGTGCTTGTCAGGGCAGCCTGCATCATCCACTTCCATTGCAGGGGTGCCACTCACATTGTGGTTTATGTAAATGGTGCCCTCAGATCTCAGGTATTCACATTTGCTCTTCAAAACACAAATACTCTGCCAGCCTGGCTGCCTAAGCCCCGGCAGCTCTGCCCCTCTCTCCTGCCTCCTCCTCTCAGCTCTGGGAATCTTAAAGACAGGAATCTAGTTTCTCTGATATCCATACTCCAGTATGGATACAGTTAGCAAAGAGCAAATCATCAAAAGAATGAATAAATTTAAAACAAGAATGAGAAGAGATGATAAACCAAGTTCTTGATCCAACCTGAAAGAAAAGATATCACAACAATTGGGAGAAAACTTTCTAAAGGTTTGAGTGCCATTTGGAAATGCTCTTTCCTATGTCTCATGAAAAAGTAAAAGGTGACCAGAAGGTGGCAATGCTAGAGTCTCACCTGTGTGTCCACTTAAGGACACCTTCTCATTGAAATACTCAGGACAAGCGATGTTAACTTTTGTGGATGGAATTTTCTTTAAAACAATTCCTTTTCCACAGTGTGAGTCTCTTGAAAAATGGAGAGGTAAATGATACCATTTCTCTAGGTGCCAGGTCTCTGCCAGTCTATGGCCCTCACTGCCTATGTATCCACAAGAAGGATGCTACAGTTGCTGCCATGAAGGACACCTATTCTGCATACTCTCATACCCACCCACCTCTCCTCAGGTGAACACACCTGGACACTGGCAAAGGGTCTCCTCTACATGGGCAGAAATGCCTGTTCTCCAGAGAGAGATGAAATGGGGATAGAAGTGAGGGGCTGGGATGGAAGGCTGAAGAGGAGAGATGGAGTAGTGTGTTTTTCTGACTATCCTGATGTCTCAGACCAGACAAGGGACCCCCTTGGACCCTGTCCCAGCGTCTCCACAGGTGCCACCAGAGAAACGGAGGGAGCGCCATTTAAAGATGACTCACCGGAACAATCCCTGGGGACCCTCTAGCTGTGGCATTCTGCGAGTTTAAAATAGAAAAAATATTCCGCTAAAATCATCGGCATGGCTAGACAGTGCATTAGCAACTCTTTTTTTATAAAATTACTTTCTCTCTATAGTGCAGAACATCTTTCTGCTCTGGAACTCTGATTCATTGTTAAGATTGGCTGATCTTTAAATCTTGCAGTGGCTCTCACCCCAAAACCAATTCTACAAAAAGGGTTTATTTTTTACCAGACTATTTACCCCCAACCTCACCCCAGTAAGCAGAGAATACTGTAATGAGAAGAAGAGAGTCTAGACCCCTACTAAACCCTTCCCCACCTTGTTCAAGGTCAAAGGGCCCACCATATTTAAGGCTTCTTTGTGGCAATGAAGCTCAAGGAAAGGACTTAACGTGAACTTTATTATATTTCTCGACCATGGGCTGACCCCTGACCTTGGGCCCGAGACTGACTCCTGATGCAGCCCAGACTCCTGCCCCAAACTGATCCCTAACTATGACAAAAGATTGACCCCTTTTCCTCCCAGGAACGCGTAAGTATATTCCCTTTGCCACATGAATCACAGTAAAGTGAAGACAAAGGTAATGTCTGACTTAGCTCTATTTTCTGAATGCCCGAACAGGAGCTGGCTCCAAATAAATGCTAACTGGATACATGAAGGAAAAATTAAATAAATGAATGAATGAGAAAATGGGTTCAAGTTGAAAATGGCTCAGTCTAGTCTTCTACTACTAAGTTGATTATTGTAAGACATGGGGCCAAGGAGATGGGTCTGTTTTTAAGGTATCCATCTCTCGTGTCCCCTCCAGGGAACTCTAAGCTCTCTTCCATGTAACTTATTAACATTCCTGCCACCGGCCTTAACTGTGCAGTGGGCAGTCCCTCCCGCGCTAAATGACAGGCAGTTGAAAACAACTGAGATGAGAAAGACTGCTATTGTCTGAGGCCATCGATGTCCACAGCTGAACTCATCACACCTCTGGTGTTCCAGGGAAGGTCCCCACAAGTCCCCAGATGAACCAGTGGAAACAGAAAGAATCCTGGTCTATGAGGAAGATAGGAGCTCTGCCACAAGCTCTGCCTTTGATCCAACTATGTTGTCATTGCCCCCACAGTAAAAGATGACCTGTACTATACTTCTAGCTATACTTCATAATTAAGCATGAAATTTTCAAAACTTCTTTTTCAGAGCCACTGAGGAAGACCCTCTGGATATGGGACCTAGAATCTGGACTTTTAGCATGCACATAATAAATGATTGCAACCAATATAATTATTCTCAGGGCCAAAGCTCTAATTTAGGGGTTAGCAAACTATGGTCAGCAAGCCAGATCCAGCCCACTGCTTATTTTTGTAAATAAAGTTTTATTGGAACACAGCCATGCCTATTACACATTACAATTACACATTGTCTATAGCTGCTTTCGAGCTCCATGCAGAGCCAAACAGTTGCAACAGACACCACACATGATCTACAAAGCCTATTTACTATCTGACCCTTTACAGAAAAAGTTTGCTAACTGCTGCTATAATTTAGAGGTGTAACTAGGATGAGGTGTCTGACACTGGCCCAGGTTTTTCAGTAGAGAGAAGTATGTTATTCCTGACCAAGGTATAAGAAGAAAGCAGGAGAGCTCCAGGCTGCAGGAACCCTGAGGCTGACATGTGTGGGGAGTGCCTCGGTATGTATAAAATGTGGCACTGCCAGCTGGGAGAGGAACAGCACCTGCAAGATGGGAACCAGAGGCTAAGGTGAGTGCAATGCCCATCTGAGCATCAAGCTCCAGGTCTCATTAACCTGCATCCTGCTGAGGTGGGTGCAGAGGGTGTACACAGAGATGAGGCTAGCAATTTGGTTTTAAATCCCTATACCACCTGTCCCTGCTGAGGTGGGTGCAAAGGGCATCCACAGAAATAAAGTTAGCAATTTTGTTTTAAATCCCTATACCTCTCATCCCTCTGTTCAAGTCTCGCCCGATGGACTAAAGAAGGGGAGAGAGGAAAGAGAGAAGCAGCCCAAAGGTAGTTCTTCAGAACTCCAAATCCTCCAAAACACAAAAATAAGCAGGTAAAATAACTAGAATTGGACATTGCTGGGACCTAGAGGATACATGAGGGGAAAAGAGGCCACCCAGGCCAGCTGTGGCCCCAGCCACCTGCCTTGGCAGCCACTCTCTGGGAAAGCAGATCTGATCTCCAGAAAGTCTGGCATCCACCCTGTGCTCAGAAGTAGACAGGGCGCAGCAGAGTCCACTCAGAGCACAAGGGTCCCCAGACCCAGTGGGCCCCAGAGCACTTGGCTGGGCATGCATCAGCACAGGGCTGGTCCTGTTGTCAGGCCTCCCTGATGAAGCTGGCCATGCCAGGCCTGGCTTCTGCTTGTCCTTCCGTGCCCACCCAGGCATGCCACCCCAAATGTCAGGAAACAAACCAGAGTCGGTGCTGAGAATTTAGGCGGATTTGTGTCACTTAAAAATGACTTAACAAAGTACAGCATAGGGAATACAGTCAATAATATTGTAATAACTATGTATAGTGCCAGGTGGGTACTAGACTAATTGGAGGGGGATCATGTCATAAATTATATAAATGTCTAACCACTATGCTGTACACCTGAAATTAACATAAAAAGTATTGAATGTCAACTGTAACTGAAAAAGAAAAGACTTGAAATGCACGTCACATCAATCAATGTAATCTGTTCAGCTGGTAAATGGAATGAGGGCCCAGGGAAACTCCAGATCAAACAGAAGCCCCATGAGCTCAACAATCAGGAAGTTGTGATGGAAATAGCTGCTTGTGGCAGGAAGTTTGGAAAATGCGGTCTCCCAAAAAAAGAAGACACCAGGTCACTTATATTTGAGAACAACTCTACAAACTTGCTCCAGTCCCAGGGAAAACTGTGACTTAATTTTGATGTGGTGTCACGATATATTTCAATTTTATCTGTATATAACACATGACGACAGGCTTACATGCAATTCCAGACTGTATTCTCAGTATTTCATACAACTCCATTTCTTCCTTCCCGCTCCTCTGCTCCCCAAATTCAGAAGTAGGTTTACCGCCAGTCCCCATAAAGGCCTGACACCCACTCTGACTGCTGGTCTCAGCCTGTCCCTTGCCCCTCACTGGAGGACCTGCTTGGGCCTTGCAGGTATCTATCGTCACACTAACCCACTGATGGAGGCTTAAGCAGTAGTAGCTGAAGGAACACTAGACTCAACGCAAGACAGGAGCACATTCTCACAATTCTTTTCCTACCTGTCTCACTTCCCTATGTCCCTGTGGTGCTTTCTGGAACCACCACCCAAATGAGCTACTGCACCCATTCCTTCTCTGAGGGTCTACTCCCGTGGACATCCAACTAAGACAGTTGGATGGTATCCTACCCCTACTGCCCCCTGCCAGAGGCCACCAAAATGAATCTGCTGACACCGCCTGCTGCTTTTAGGGCTTGGAATAGAATCGGGCCCAATTTTGGCACTCTGGCCAGAGTGAGTGACAAGTCGCGTCTCAGACCGTGTTGGCTGGTCTCCCTGGCGGCGCTGAGATAGGATCAGAGCGTCTCTCAGCATCTTATAGATAATCTCTAAGCCTCTCCTGAGTAATGCATTTACAGCAGCTACAGGAGCTCTTCCTCCCATTTAGTTCGCAGCAGGTGGCACTGATGCGGGCTTTTCTCTTCCTGGTTGAGCCAATGTTTCTCCACGGGGAGTGCTATTTTCATAAATTTGTGTTTTCAGATCACACACAGTTCCAGGCCCTATTTTTGACATGTCGGTAATAGCCAGTGGGTTTCTCTCATGGGCACAGTGACTCCATCACAGGCAGACAGCCCCTGCCACTCGTCCTCTAGATTGGCCGAGTTAGCAGCGAGCTTCACTCCTCACACTTCTCCGCAACTCAGGACAGGAGCGTCTCCTGCTCCGGTCCATGCTCTTGTGGCTGCACCAAAAAGTGTCCTCGTGGAATGAAAGCTTTGCTACGACTTACACCTGAAGACAGACGTATTCCTTCACAAGGAATATCTGCTAGACCGCTGTGTGTGAGGCACTGTGTTAAGTATTGGGGATACAGAAGGAAGTTTGGTGAGGCGGACACACCCAGGACCACATGGGCCCATGAGGGGAGGCAGCCCAACACACAGTGTGCAGGGCTCAGCACTCAGAGGAACAGGGTGGCCGAGAACAGACTCAGAGCCAGACTTCCTGAGTTCAAAGCCAGGCTCTGCACCCCACAAGCTTTGTGACCCTGGGCAAGGTGCTTAACCTTTCTGACCCTCAGCCCTTACATCAGAAAAAATGGGCGTGTTCACGTAAAGTGCTTAAAACAATGTGTGGCCAATAGCAATCGTTAATGAATGTACCTGTCCTTTGGAGGAGGTCAAGTGCCCAAGATAAGCATTATGATCGCAAGTAGCAGCTCTGCTAATCAAGAAAGGGGCGCCAGCCTCCTGGGAGCTCAGAGGGCACCTGCCGAATTCAGAAACTGCAAAGGGACTGCGCTGAGGTCCATAAATTGGTAGTGAGAAGGGGGTCTCTAGGCTGTGCATGCAAGGACCCCTGCAGTTCTCAGAAGCATTTCAGGTGGGGCCTTGGAAAAATCTAGAATGCCCTCTTGGCGTGTGGACTGGGGTTCGCAGGTGTCCCTGTGGGTGCAGCCACAGTGAGGCTGCCTGTCTGCAGGCGGGTGAAGGAACACTGAGGTGTCTCTGAGTTATGACGATGAACTAGAGGAAGCATGATGTAAAAGGGGGGAAGAGAAGCATCGAAATAGATATTTCTCCCAGAATTTGTTAAAATTTTGGGTTTCGGGAGCACAAAAAATGCTTATCAATGCTGGGACCCAGAAATCTGCATTTCTGGAAGCTCCCCAAGAGGTTCCAACCTCTTGGAATGGGGGAACTTGGTCGTTTTTGTTTTTGTGGCTGCAGCTAATTAGTTAGGTTCTGGTGATTGGGTTGTTTTGTTTTGTTTTTCAAGTTTTATTTTACAGAAGTAGCTTCACATTCCCCTTAAGAAGTGTGTTTATGAAACTTGCTTTCACCCTGGCAGAAGTTATTAAGGTGCTAACAGGGTTTTTATTATTTTAATCAGAAACAGTCAGTGGAGCCCATGCAAAATGCTCCTTTTGACTTGGCAGTAAAGGCCCATGTTCCCTCAAGGGGAGGCCAGGAGCCATGGGAAGGGCCTTCTGGAAGGATAGGGAGCCATGTTTTGCTGAGTACCTACTGTGTGTCAATAGCTTCACTATACATTGGAATTTGTACCAGAGGTTGGTCTCATCATCCTGCATTTGTCTTAAGTTAAGGGTCTAATTCCAAGCCACAGAACTAGTTATATTTTGCTATATATATATAAAACTATCCTAGAATTTAGTGGCTTAAAGCAACTATTTTATTACACTCATGTGCTCTGCGGGTCAGGAATGAGGCAGGGCAGAGGGAGGGCAGCTTGTCTGTACTCCTCCATGTCTGGGGCTTTAGCTAGAAAGACTAAAAGAGTGGGGGACTCAGTAGCTAGAGGCTGGTTTTACCTGGAGGCATCTTACTCACATGGCTGTTGGTTGGGATCTCAGATGCGACAGTAGGCCAGAATACCTACATGTGGTCTCTCAATGTGTCCTGAGCTTTGTCATTACATGGCATCTTCAGTATTCTTATGTGGTGGCTCAGGGCATAAAATATAAATGTCCCAAGAGAACCAGGAGGAAGCTTATGGCCTGCCCTTAGAATCCAAATAGCATCACTTCCATCCTACTCTATTGGTCATCCCAGGACTAAGGTGAACCCACATTCAAGGAGAGGGGACAGAGACCCCACTTCTCAATGGAAGGGCCTTCATGGAATTTGCAAGCAAAGTCTGAGCCTACATAGGAAGAATTAACTTTTCCATGAAAAAAAAAACATCATATATGAGTTTTATTATGAATTGAACTAGTTAAGTGTTCATCCTGGGCCTCTTCTCACCTCCCTTCAGGCCCTGCCCAGCCTCTGAGCTGCTCCTTGGAGAGAGGAGCTAGGAATCCGTCAGAACTCTGAGCCTAAACCTATGAACCCCAGAGAGCAGACCAGAGAGCCCAACTCCTGCTGTTTTCCTCCCTGTGCCAGGACAGGAGAGTCTCAAAGCCCAAATCCCTGCTCCATCTCCACCCCATCTTCTCCAGGGCAGACCTTGAGCTACTGAATGTCTGTACTGGGCGACCAAGGACAGGAAGGTGATACTGGGCATCAGTGACGCAGTGGACACGGAGTTAAAGTCCTGCCTCTCTCAACACTAAAAGGTAGTGTTGGATGGACCACAAGGACCCAATGTTAACCAGAAGAAGTGGCTGAAAAATTTCCCAGGAGAATTCATTAAGTGTAGCTGTTTCATTTTTGTTCCAAATTTCAGGATCTCATCTTTGTCTAGAAATAAAGGGTGTGACCACCCCATGGGGCTAGACTAACATTTGCCAAGCTCACCAGAAGCTAATGCATACACCCGAATGCCAACATTTAAATTAACAAGAGAAGCACACTGGCAGAATCAGCCGTTATCTATCCATAGAGGATTTACGAGGGAGGCCGATTCATTACCAGACAGTTGTCATGTGACCACAAGCTCGATGCAAGTGGAGCTGGTTATGTGATCAGGATGTGACAAGCTGGATAGAGAGAGTTGGGTGGTCTGTTTCCAAAGGAGCCATTTATCTCAGGAGCAGACGAGCTCTCTGACAGCCCAGGCAGCAACCCCCTCACCCCAGAGACAGGGAGGCAGATATGCCCTCAGCCAACTTAGCTCCTGGGGCCCCCTGTTTGCTAGAATTGAGGCTGTTCCAACCCCCTGCCCCCACCCACTAATGACAGTTTTCTTTAGACATGGCAGCATCACCCACTGGGCTGTAACAAAGATCTTTTTCTCACTTCTGGTCTAAATGACAGTATCACAAACAGTTGCAGGGCTCTCTTGACCAAAGCAAGTTACTTTTTCGTAACAAGCCTTCATTTTCACATTGGAGAAACTTGGCAAGGCTGATGCAAGAATTAACTCACATGGCACAGTGCAGTGCCTGGCTCACGAAAGCTTTCCACAGTAAATGGCAGCTGGCAATTCTATTTGATACATGAGTGACTGTATCAGATATCCCAACTCATCTCGTGGAACATGGGTTCTCGCTGCCACTGTGGCCCCAGAGGAAATGAGTCCCTTAGGCAGGTTTTGATGGCTGTAGGCAGAACCAGGAATCCAGGGTGCACCACCACCACTTGCCCCCACCCCCAATACACCTACCCACTTTCATATGACAACTTCTCAATGTGTACACATAACCAGCAGTGTTCCTCAGCCTAACAAAACAAATTGATCAAGAGTCAATACAGGTCCTAATTACAGGCTCTGTCCTGGAAGATTGATGGTGGAAGATGAAGAGGGAAGAACAGGCCCTTGATGGGCGTCTGTAATGAGGTGTCACTGGTCCCCACTGTAAGTCGTTTATAAACATGGCCAGACGTCTGCGGTTGTCAGCATCCCTGCCAGAGCTTAATGAGCTGTGCCTTCCTGCCCTGAGGTTAATGTCAGAAGCTGATCATGTTTTCTGCTGCGAGAGGCACTGCCTGATGGTTGGTGAGTTTCATCAGTAAATGTCCCTGTTCACTCAGGAAATGCATTTTTCCAAAACTCCTGGCAGGGATATGCATTGATTTTCCCATCTGAGCCTCTTGACCTCCAGGAAGCACCATTGGTAACGTCCCCATGCCAGCCTCTTCTCCTAGTTTGGGTGGCTACAGAAGAGTGTCAGCCAGGCCAGGGGTTTGGAGTTTGGGTCCTGGAGTGAGTGGTTAAGAAGGAAGACTTGGCATCTGACTATTCAGATTTGAATCCTGGCTCTACTATTCAAAAGCTATGTGACGAGTCTCAGGCTCAGTTTCCTCATCTATAAACTAGGAACAATAATAGATCAAAGAGAGCCTTTCCACCTGGAGCAGCACTGAGTGCTGTGCTTCACCACACTGGCTCTAACCAGCTGAAGTTGGTTAAACTTTTATGGACTTGGGGTGACACAAGACAGGACACCCTCCACAGAACTAAGCAAAGGCTCTTTCTTGACCAATATATAGTGGCTCAACCATGTATGAACCAAGGGACTCATTCCATCCAATCCAGGGTGCCAACTACAATTCTAAATTATCATATTTACAATGAACCTTCCTTTCCTTGCACATAAAATTCCCTGACGTTGTATCTTCAGGGAACTGCCTGGTGAATTTCCTCTCCAGCATGTATTCCTTTGGCTGGTAAATAAGAAAACTCAGTGCCTGCTTTTCTAATCACCGCAATGGTCTTTGTCTTTCCTTTACTAGCACCTCCTTCACTAACAGTACTCTCTAGAGTAGACAGAATAATGTCCCCTCACAAAAGATTTCTGTGTCCTATTCCTCAGGATCTGTAACCATATCAAGTTACCTGGCAAAGGAGAATTAAGGATGTAGATGGAAGTAAACTTGATAACTAGCTGGCCTTAAGATAAACAGAATATCCTGGATGATCAAGGTGGACCCAATGTAATCCTGAGCATCTTTAAAAGGAGGAGGGGAAGGCAAGAGAGAACCAAAGAGATGGCAGCAGGAGAAGGACGCAGGTGACATTGCTGGCTTTAAAAAGGAAAGGAGCCACAAGCCAAGAAACACAGGTGACCTCTAGAAGCTAAAAAAGCAAAGAATGGATTCTCCTCTAGCACTTCCAGAAATGAAGACAGTCCTCCCAACACCCTGATTTTAGCCCGGTGTATCCATGTCTGAAGTCTAACTTCCAGAATTATAGAATAATAAATTTGTGTTGTTTTAAGTCACCATATTTGTGGTGATTTATCATAGAAGCCATGGGAGATTAACACAAGTACCTCCCTCATTGGGTTTTTGGTGAATTCTTACAGATAAAGCACTTAGACCCATCCCTGGCAATCATAAGTATTTAATTACTATTATTATTAAACTGTCAATTGGTTTATTATAGAATCTCTTGCATCTTCCATTCTTTGTAACATTCCCACAATTCAACTCTAGCCAACAGAGTTGGAGGAAGAAGAACTGACCTTTCCTGAGCACTTTCTATGACCAGACATTATACTGACCACTGTGTCCGGCACTTAGTATATGCCTCCTCGATGGCTGAGCGTCTGGAACCAACCTCTCTGGAAAACCAGACCAACTCTATACTAGATGATGGTAAGATCCCAGTTATAAATAATCAGCCATTTGGGGCATTTGAGCAAATGTCATCAGCTACCATCACCAAACTCTTCTCCAAACACAAACATGGGGTACTGACCGTCTGGCATTTTCACATAATCATCTGCCAGGGAAGCTGAGCTGTCCCCACAGCCCAAGCCGAGTAGGCTTCTGCCTCGTCCTGACTCCTGAGCTCTTGGTTTGTCTTCCCCCTCTCAGAACCAAACACCCCATTGCCCTTATTTGTCTGCCTCCTCATTTGACTGTGACCTTCTCGAAGACCAGGATAGTGCCTAGGTCTGGCATGTGGGTCTCAACAAGTCTTTGTTGCATGAAGAAGGAGTGAGATTACAAATTATTTTTATTTCTTCTTTTGAAAAACAGGTGCTCTCCATAGCAATGCTTAGATTAACATGTTAGGCCTTTTCCAAAGCCAGGGTGAAGCAAGAGAAGCACCTTGTATGCAACATTTAAGAAGGCACTACTCTCAGGGACTGACCCTGTACTTGCACAAACCCATGAGTGAGCACCTCCTTAAAATTTACATCCTAAGTGTCCCAGCCCTGTCCACAATAGTCAAATATTGTTTCACCGGCAACCATTACTGGAGCTTGAAGAAAATCTCATTAAATTTCTTAATGGTAAATAAATCAATTGTCCAACATTCACTGAAAGATGAATTTAACTTGTGTATTGGTACAGATTATGTTAGATTTTGCTATGATAACAAATTAATCATGAAATCTCAGGAGCTTAACATAGCAGGTGTTCATTTCTCACACACATTCCATGCCCATAGCAGCTCAGTGAGGGAGCTCTACTCCACATGGTCACTCAGGGAGCCAAGATGCGGCAACTTCCACCATCTTGTAGCTACACCACCTAGAAGATGTGACCCACTCATTTGCCAGGGAAAAAGAAGAGAAGAACATAGAAAACTTACCCCTCTTTTATGCTTTGGCCTAGAAGTAACACAATTTATTTCT
Organism: Macroglossus sobrinus; assembly: GCA_004027375.1. NCBI lineage: Eukaryota > Metazoa > Chordata > Mammalia > Chiroptera > Pteropodidae > Macroglossus > Macroglossus sobrinus. The sequence goes on along the minus strand of PVKZ01002644.1, from coordinate 4,984 downwards.
ACTTATGGCCCATTAACTATACATCATTACATGTCTCATCTAATTGCATGGGAATTAGGAGATGGACTCTTCCTATGCTTCTGGAAGGAGGAAAAGGGGAAAAGATTGTCTACTTGAAAAATATAATTAAGATCCCTGCCTAAATTGAGCTTACGATTTGGGGCAGTAATTTTCAAACTTTCAGATGTAGAACATTAATAGGGCCTTTGTTAAAAATTCAGATTTTTCATCCCTTTCTTCCAAGACTCTGATTTGGTAGGTCTTGGAAAACCTACGCATTTATAAATTTTTGTGCATTCCTCAGGAAATTTAGATACAGGTGGTATGTGGAGCATGGTCTGGGAAACAATGACTAATGACTAGATCCAGCCTGATAAGCCACTTCCTCCTAACGGCTGGGCCCTGCCAGTGCAGCATGTGATCTGACCCCTGAGTGCTCGCTGCGGTCCTCTGCCTTCACATGGCTCTCCAAAAGGCTTGAAAGCACCGACTTGAATGGTCTGGTCTAAAAGAGGGTGAGCATGCTGTCACTGCAGGATATTCAATGAATAAATATGCTAAGGCATGGAGACAACTGTAGCCATGTGGGGCTGCCCATGTCCAGGGAGGTACCTGATGCCACACCACAGGCATTTTTGTAAGTCAGGAGGGCTATGGTGCTGGACAGAGCAAATTCTGTAGCACAAACTTATGTGAGTTAGAAAAGAATCCAGAACTGAGAATAGCTGAGAATACCAGCCGATTGTAGAACTGGTCAGTGAGTGGAGCCCTATGTTGTACGTCACATTAAGAAACTTTTAACTTCTCAGCTGCTATTATGAGAACTCATTCACAGAAAGGGGCCTTCTGTGCTGAAAAGCATCTCTGATGAACACCCTGGGGTTTGAAATGAGGCAAGATACCAGGAATCAGAGATAGGATAGGATAGATGCATGAATGGATGGATGGATGGATGGAGGGAGGGAGGGAGGGAGGGAGGGAGGGAGGGAGAGAGAGAGAGAGAGAGAGAGAGAGAGAGAGAGAGAGAGAGAGAGATGATTCTGAATAATAAAAATAAAGGAAGAGGAAGGAGGAGCCAGGCTGAGGGATGCCTAAGGGAAGGGTGACTAGTAAGCTAAACAAGTGTTTATTAGGTAATTTGCTACATGGTATGCAATGCAACCAGATTTTTGGTCTCATCTCCAGTAAAATCTCCACTGCTCACTAGTGTTTGTCGGAATGGGTTTTCTTTGGGGGAAAGAGGTGAAATATGCAGGAGGGCTACCTGTGTCAAGAGTGCAAAGCAAAGGGCAGTGAGTCATTCTCCCTGCTTCACTCTTGGTCACTCTGCAGTGTAGAGGCGATGGGCCCTCTAAATGGCCTTGGAAGAACAGCCGGACATGCATGAGTGGAGGAAGGGACAATAATACCCAGAGAGGCCATGAAGCAGCACTAGTGTCTGACAGTCCTGAGAATGACAGTGAAGGCCAGCAGAAGACTGTGCCTGTGAAGGCAGCGTGCTACTAAGAAGCGGGCTTTATGCTAAATGAGAATAAGACAGCACTTGGAAGCTCTTTACATACTTGGGACAGGGAACACTTATAGGGCTGGAAGCTAGTGCATACACAGGAAGGAGCTGAGAGCCAGGGTCACTTGGGTTATGTCACTAACCTAAACAGTTGGCCATGAGAGTAAATATATTAGTAATAATAATAATAATAATAATAATAAATAATAACAGTAGCTAATACTTATGTTAGACCTACTATGTACAGATATTATTTATTAACTTATCCATCCCAACAACTACTCATGATTTAGGTATATCATTGCCCCCATTTGTATGAGAAAACTGAGTTAAGAAAGAGCAACGTGCTCAAGGTTACAGAGCTTGCAATGGCAGAGCCATGGACTGAATTTAAGCAGCATGACTTCAAAGTTCACGTTCCAAACCACTGCTCTCTAATATATGTAAAAGCGTTTTATTTAATAAATGTTAAAGTGCTGAGCAAGACAATGTATCAGTAGGCTCCTGAATGTCTAGACAAGAGATATTAAAACAGAAGAAAGCAAAAGCCCATCCAAGAACTAAGGACTTTCTGGGAGGTAGACAATTTGCGACTTTAGATGCTTCCACTTAACCTGTGACCTTCCCCAGATGGGCAGAAATGTTCATGCCCAACATCATGGCCGTGTTTCATGATAACGATCACCATTGCAGACACTTCCCTTTGGCAGATGAAAAAAGAAAAAAAAAATCAATCGATCCTCAGAAACAGCAATGAACCAAATCAAACATCACTTTCACCCAGAAAGTCACAGATCTGGGCAGAGAAGACAGAACAGAAGCACGGAGGCTCAAAGCTACGTTGAGCTTTTTCAGCACAAGGAATCAATGGAAACAGATAGTGTCGGTTACAGGAGGAAAGTGAGCACAGACCAATACAGAGGTCACCAGAAGATGTCAAAAGGAGTATTAGAAGCTGAGCATAGCCAGGAACATGAGAACCAGCCCCAGACAGTCAGCCAAATCTGCAGAGCCCCGTCTGCTGGAAATGCCTAACCCAGACACATGGCTCTAAGACCAAAGAGCAGAGCAATTTAGGCTTTGCCAGCATCCTAACCAGGATAAGGCCTCTGGGAGGCAATAATGTGTCCCTACAACTAGTCACTCAAGGAGATGGCATAGGGACATCCCCTGTAGCATGTCAGGGAGGCTTTCTTGATTTCCACATCTACATTTCGTCTTTGTAGATGTATTTATGTCAGATCTTGATCATCACAATTTTCTACAATTTAGACTGTTTTTCTTCCCAATGATCTAAATACATGGTATTGCTAAGAAGCTGAGTTCTCAGTTTACACTGTTTTGCACTCATTTTTTGCTGAGGTTTCAATGTGAACCGCAGCCAGTTCCCCGTCTGGACAGCGAGGGGAACGAGCAGCATCCTTAGGAGCACCTCGAAAGACACTTAGCTCTCTGCACAGGATCTCTTCTTCGTGGTCAGTAAATGTGGGGACCCCAGAGGAAGCCAAGAGGGGTCTTTGTTCAACTTTACACAGATCTAGATGAGCAGACCCCCATCCAGCCGCCCGACTGGAAAAGACCCCAGCAATCCCTCTCATCTTCCATGTAGGTGAGACCGAGACAAAGGTGTCCTACGGGATCTCTCAAGGCTGCTGGCTGGAGGCTGCACCTGCTTACACAGCCTCATCTGTGCCTCAGGGGGCTCTCGTGGCATCTTCCTTTTAAAGAATGAAGCACTTTGAACTTGACCAGAACAGCAAGGAATCTCCCTGAGACTATGCTTTGAGAAGCAAAGGAAACCACTAGGCAGACTAATCCCAGGAAAACCAAGTCTCTGCAGTTAGATGAGCCTCTTCCAGTCATCTTTCTGCATCTTTCTGATATCGGGGTGAAGGAAGGAGGATAGGGAGGATCAGGCTGCAGTCTGCTCTGAAAGAGTGCTCGCTCACTCAGAGCCCCACAGAAGTGCCCTCCTCATGCCCACCCGAGGCTCCCTCTCCCCCCATCCAAGCCCTCCCCCACTTTCCACTGCTGAGGTGTCACATAGTGATTCCTCCCCTGGACCCTGAGGCTCTCCACATCACCTTAGCTTCCTCACCTTTCTGCTCGCACTTGTCTAACTCACCTGCCTCTGTGCCTGTGCTCTCACGCAGATGCCCTTCCACCTCTATTCCATGTCACCCACCTTTCCAGGCCCTGCTCAAACCCCGTGTTCCCCACAGTTTCCTCCCACAGCCCCTGAGCTGGGCTCATTCTTCCATTTCTACATCACACCTGGTACTCTTGTCGGGAACTTTAACAATCCGGGGCATAACTTGGGCTTTTCCTTCTCATGCACTTCTAATAGTGACCTATATTCCAGTCCAGGTTCTCCCTAAAGGTGAGCTTTGTGGCCTGGGGAGAGCTGCTTGACTTCTCTGAGCTTGTCTCCCTCTTTATAAAGTGAAGACTGTAATGTCTGCTGTCCGAACTGCTGGGAAGATGAAAGTGGATCACATTTGTAATTCACCTACCACAGTGCCTGGTATAAAAAGCTCCACTGTCACTCACTGCGTGGCAGTGAAGTGCCACCCTGTAGGGTTTAAGAGGATGAGCTCTGGGTTAGATGATCTGGATTCATCCATTGGTTCTATAACTTTCTAATTGTATAACTTTGGACAACCTCCTCATCTTTTCTGTGCCTGAAATTCCTGCTCTTAAAATAAGAATAGGAATAGAATCTACCTTAGAACATGTGGTGGTGGTGATGTGGTTGGTTAACACTATGTGCTCCTCCTGGGAGGCAGGGCTGGGCCTCCCAAACTTAGCCATCCACACCTCACCTCCCATCGAGCCAGCTGCACAACAGATGAACTGAGTCAAACCACAAACGCCCACCCCAACCCTCCTCCAAGCCTCGTGCCCCTGGCTAGCAAGAAAGATTTGGCAAACATAGTCAGATAACACCCACCTTCCGTGTCCTTCGATCATCTAGCTTCACACCACAAGATCACGATATCAGAACATCCAGCCATCTCACTCAGTTGTGCATGTCACAGATGGGGACAGAGGGACAGAGAGTCACACAGTGACTGCATTTCCTCGGAGCCTGACTTTCCCAGCAGGAATGGCTCTCTTTTCAGTCACACCCCCTCCTATTCCTGTCCCAACCTCTGGGGCACTGTTCAGTGTTGCTCACAAACCAGGGCTGATGCTTCATGCCCATCTGAGGTGTCGGCAGGCTGCAGTTGGCACAGGGAGAAGCAGGGGTCTTATATGAGAGGGCCCTCCTCTTGGTGAAGGTGCAGGTGGTACAGGGTCCCCTGTGCTCCTCTCCACATTGTTGGCTCTGGCTCTGAGCCCAGCATCCCCTGCAGCTTGGGCCGGGCAGGGGCTAGGGGACACCACCACATGAACCCTGCACCAACTACAGGATGGGAAGTGAGCAGTAAAGTCACATCTGTAACCTCCTTTAACCCTCACAGCCACACGGCAAGC